>JAHBCN010014261.1:0-22993 GCA_019359885.1 Listronotus oregonensis
AAAGAATAAACTTTTAGAACGCCTTTGTTTTTTTTATTGCCTTTTATCTATAAAAACATTACAATCAAGTTTTTGTTTACTGGAACTGAGAGGAGTCTTGTAATGGTAGGTGTCCTCTGGTTGGCATAGCACGGAGGGTGGGTACACATCACACGAATTGGATTTTGTTTATCTACTGCATTAACTGCTACAGATCATCGGCACAGACGTAGCTATAGCTCTGATAAGGGGAGGGTCCCCAAAGTAAAAAGACAGAGCTTTAACGCCAATTAAATCCAGCATTTACAAATTAAACATTGCCTGCACTATAACACGCAAGTATAGTCGCGGGTAATCTATAATATACTTAGGTTACTCTAACTAGGTGCCTTTAAATAAATATGTAATGTATGTATTGCAATATTTATTCAAAAGTAATAAATTTAGTCTTCTACGTTTTATTGCTAACTAATTAATAATTTCTTCGGAATCAAGTTGCACCGCCAGATCTCGGTGTACGCTCATTAAAGCCAGACTGTAAGTCCATTTTATTTCTTGGGTAAGTTTTTAACCTCTTTATAAGGTAGAGAAAGGTCTTTCAGGGGTTGCAGTGAACACTGGGAGTGTGGCTAAAATAATGAGAAGCTTTTTTATTAAAGGGAATACATCGCAGTTATCGATAGCGTCGATCACAAATGCAGGTTTTTGTGCTACATATTTCCAGTGATTGTGCCATATCTCATATTGATTCAAAAATATTGTACCTTCATTTTTCCCACCCAGAAATGTGCAATCTTTTTAAGCTTTTTTTTATCCCGAAGTCATTACTGGTTTTTTCAGGTAGCAGCATTTGTATTCCTTCAATCGTCGATTCATGTGGTTTAAAACCCCCGTCGAGTTCTGTAATAGCATGATCAATGAAAGGGTAAAACACATTTCGTCGGTAGTATATTTCGGCAGTTCCTGCTGCAATATTATTGCGCAGGGTTTGTCTTCCAGTTATTTTTGGCACAACTATATCGCTTGAACTCATCTGCTGTGCTTGTTCAAAAAGGATTTTTTGTATATTCGCAAATGTTGGTCAAATCGACTTTAACTTTCTGCATTGTTTTGTAAATGTTTGCTGTATATTGAAAACTTTTTTCAGTATAACTAAAGAAACAATAAACTGGCTGTTATCCATAGCGGTTTGAAGATGGTATGCTTAAGTAGCGACGTCGCTACTAGCAGCATCTTGAAGTGCCCCAAATGTTTCGCGTGTAACGGGAACCATTCCTGCAAATCTTTCGACAGCCACGTGATCCTCGGTCCATCGTGTCTCCAAAAGAGAGATACGCGTTGAATGAGATGAATTAATTTGATCCTTAATTTTAATTCTCTTCAAAAGCCCGTCGCGAAGCGGTGATAGGCGAAAAAAGTTTCGGCGCTTCGGTGTCGCGGTATCCATTCCTCCGCTCCCCGCACTGCGGTGGACTAAGCAACTATCGTTTTCTACAATCGGCGCAGTGCATATAATTTTTTTCTGTTGAACAAGTAAGATGTATATGAATGGGGGGTCCGGACCCCCAGAACCCCCCTTATATACGTCGGTAATCATCGGAATCGGCATCGCTATTTTCCCGTCTTATTAAAATAGCTGATTTTGCGAGGAGTGGACATTATGTCACTTATTAATAAAAAAGATGACTATATAATTTTTTTGTTTAAGGAAAAAGAAAACAAAAAGAAAATGTTTTATGCATAATATCTTGTAATATATAAAATTCCTGTCACATTGTCTGTAACAAAACTCCTCCGAAACGGCTTGACCGATTTTTATGAAATTTTGTGTGTATATTCAGTAAACTATTTTTATACCCCTAAGTGATAAGGGTGGTCCCCATCCCATTTTTAAAAAAATATTTGACAATATTTTTTTATTTTTTTATGATTCGGGATTAAAAATTACACACAACCCTAAATTTATACCCTTCTACCACCAACCCGTATTTTTAGCGATATTAAGGGATAATAACGAAGCCGGTCTCCTGTCTTTCTTGCTTATTGTTTAGTTCTTTGAATTTATAATAGATGGCGGTATAAGTTAATTCATCGATACAACTCTCTAACATCGTTTGACATCTAGGTTCGTAGACACCCGGTAGATGGCGCTGTGTTTTGATTTCTACATTATACATTTTATTCCCCGTCATATTTGTATATATGTAGATGGGTAAATGGATAAAGAAGTAAGGGGGTAGATGGGTAGATGGGAAGAGAAGTAGAGGGAAAGATGGGTAGATGGATAGATAGATAGGTAGATAGACAGATAGAATATTGTGTAACATAAAGCATTTAAAGAATGAATACTGTTTTTTTCTTTTATTATATATACCAATTTGAATTTAATATTCATAGTTAAGACAGGACCCCTGTCAGGTCAGCTAGTAACTATATAAAATGATAATAATAAAACTATGAAAAAATTTGAACAAGATGATATGATATTTTTTATTACTTTCGAATGTCGCATAATAGATTTCAAGTACTGTTAGATATTTTAAGACCACATTGCTACATCATGATCTCGTCCAAAACCAACAAAAATTAATACATATAATATTATTTCCTAATAAAATCTGGAAAAGAAAATCCCGATGCCTCTGTATACTTGTCAGTATTCGCACTATCAGCATCAGCATTGTCGGTTCAAAACGGATTTTAATTTTCTCTTCGAATCCTGACTGAAAATAACGAAGTGCTATCCATCCGATGACGATCGATAAACGTAGTTTTATTTAAAATAATGTATTTAGTTTTAAAAATCCTATTTGTGCGATGCATACCGGCCACCAAGCGCTTAAGCGTCCACTGCTCGGTAGTTACCTTAACAGTGCAACCAATTTTATCAGCAAGTTACATTTGTTGCTTTTAATCATTTTTTTTGCTGGATTTTTTAAAATAACTCATGAAATATTTAACCTTACTCTTGGACGATTTTCCGCATAAAACTAAATATTCCAACAAACTTTTTTAAATATCATATGTGAAGAAAACATCTCTTAAAATTTTATTAAATGTTAACTAGTTTGTTTTTTTTTCAGTAAAGAAGTTATTAATTCACAATACACCCCACTGGAATTTATTGTGGTAAGTAAATACAAAAAGGTGTGATATTGTTTTGAGAAACAGTAGTAATTTTTAGTGAAGGAAATTGTAACTTTTTAATAAAAAAAACTTCGTTTAACTAATATAAATTTAATGTTAAATTAATTAATATATTTTTTAGAATTCACATAATTTTGACAAGTACGAATTTCCGAGAAACAAAATTATTTTAAAAAATCAAATAGGTGGAGGTGCTTTTGGGCATGTTTATAGAGCAGATATTTATGAACTTGACAACAAGCCTGGATATACTGAAGCAGCTGCCAAAAAACCAATTGGTAAGTAAAATTACTTTTTAATTTTATTAAATTTGCAAAATAATATTTTTATTCAACAAAGCTTTTGCAGTAATAATATGTATAAGTGTTACTAAGTAATGTAATTACTTACAGATACTTATACATATATACTTAACAATATTTTTTTGCTTTAGAAAATGCTCCGCCAGATGAAGTTGCCGATTTCCTGGCAGAAATACAAACGATGAAAAAAATTGCCGATGCTGGTGGTCACATTAATGTTATTAAAATACTCGCCTGTGTCACCATTGAATCGCCACCTATCTTAGTAATGGAATTAGTACCTTGCGGTTCCCTTAAATCATATTTGTCAAGTTTAAGAAAAGAATGGGAGCTTAGAAAGCGAAGATTACGAATTGAAAGAAATAATCAACATTTTTTTCCTGAGTAAGTTTTAATGAAATTTCTTTTTTTTTAATAGAAGCGCGTTGTTTTTGCTTCTGTTGTTCTCACCCACAGTATTTTATTATCTTCATTACTGCTTTATGTAATATAACTGCGTATTTTTTTTTAAATGTGTTTCTGCCCATGTCTAAGTGCCGTAGAAAAAAGACGTGAAATCGTCTAATAAATAGTGTAATTTTTTTCTGATTTTTTTCTATAAATAAAGGGAAGATTTACGATCGAATTCGACACTTGTAATGTAAAATTTAAAAATTCATGTCTCCGAAAATATTTACTTTAGCAAGTTAAATTTTTACCACGATATAGTACAAACACTCTAGAATGATTTCAACATTTTAGCGTTAATTGTTTTGCTGTTATAAAAAGTAATGTTTAAAAATTTACAATTTTTTCGAAATTATTAAAAATTTCAGGCCTGCATAACGGCGTCAACCCATCTAGACATCGATAATTATATTTAACTATTATTAAATTATTTATATACAAAATTGTGGGTTTCAATGTCGCAGGTTAGTCAAAGTGAGTGCCAGCTCTTAGACTATTGTGCTAAGATACTTGTTACTGTATTTTTTAAAATAATTAACATGGTTTCTGTTTTAATTTTCTAAAGTAAAACAAGCAATATGGTCCTAATATGTGTTTAGATGAAAATTGCCTTAATAGTGATGTACATATGCCTACAAAATTATATATTAGGTAAGTAAGTTCATAAATCACTTTGTCAACCAAATTTTTCGCCTGTCTGGTTACAGCAGAAGCATTTATCCTTATTTTATGTAAACTATAACGCTTTACTGGTAATTAAATTTTAAAGTAATTAACTTTAAATTTAATCAAAAACTGGTGGTAACTGAAGTTTACACGAAATTACAACCGAAATAAAAGGAAAATAGTAGTTTTTCTAAAAACTGCCGAAAGTGATGCTTTCCCGCGCGATTGCTGTTGCCTGAACGATGGGTAGTGGGTAAGCACTCAAGTGAGAAAAGGAAACATTCCGCATAGTTTAAAATATTATTTTTTTTTACCAGTCTATTAAATAACACTAACTTTTTAACATTTAATATTTTAGTAACATAATTTATTTTAAGGAAACAATACTTTTTTAAAGTTAGGTAGTATAAATAATTGCTTGACTTGCTCTTTCTTGCACCTATTTAAAAATTGGGTGTATTGCTGCTCATATTTTTTTTTTTTTTGATTAACTAGGTAACTGGTTTATATTTACCTCATTGGCAGCCTTCACAATATCTTAAGGAAGATCTTTTTCGATATAATCCATTATTTCACTTGTTAAAAACCTTTAAGTCTTAGAAATAATTTAATAAATTTTGACGGCTTAGGCTCGGTACTTTCATTAATGGATAACTTTATTTTCCGAATAATTTCCAAGGTTACATTTGTCACAACAATTGTTATTATGGAAATTATCCGGAAAATAAAGTTATACGTAAATGAAAGTACCAAGCCTTAGAATCTTACCATTGTTGTCATGAAAATAATACAAAACAAAACCTGGATTGATTGTTATTTGACTTATTATTTTAAAAATTGTACAGAAATTTAAAATAAATTTAATAAAATTGCATATTTTAAAAAAACTACGACAAGGTAGATTAAATATAAGCATCCAAATTGGTAGGTATTGTTATTAAGAACTGATTCAATGTATTATTAGGCCAATCCTATACAGTATTAGGTTTAATCATAGAGGCTATACTTTTCCACACTAGCGCGTGAAAAATTACTTATCCGCACTAGCGCAAAGTTAGAAAGCAAGAAATATGCACGGTCGTAGAAAAACATTATTTTGTCATTGTAATTAAAACTTCATTACATACGTCCATTCTTGTAAGATAAAATAGGTACAATAAGTGCACTAACAAATTAATAATAATTGCAAGACAATAAAAAAACTTTGGGGTAACTATTTTTACGTATTGCTAGGTAATGTTATTAAAAGTAAAAAAATGTTGTTTAGACATCCGAAAAGAATATGGAAATGCTACAAAGCTGTTGCATTGGGTAAAAAGCAGGACCAACAGTAGTAAGTAAGCATGCAGTTGATGTATGCCTACGTCTAACGCAATGTAGTTATGAACAATATGGGTTAAGAAGTAAATAAATATTGCTAGAAATATATAAGTTGTCTAAGTTTTTTTTTATCTTTGTGACAGCTCACAAAGGATTTTGCATATACATATATACTATATACTAGACATATATATACATACATACTCCTAAGTACCGAGTACCGCGAATGCCGGGTTTTCCGATGTTTAAACCACCTTTTTCCCCAGTTCAGTTAATTGCGAGTTGTCGCGTAATAGTTCGTCCTTAATAATAAGCTTTTTTTTGCTGTTAAAAGCTGATTTTCCTTTTAAAGGGAATCGGTAAGCCCCCCACTACTGAAAAATATAGCAAGATGAAATAATGTCAGTAAAACCGTTGGGAGCATTCACGAAAACGTACCGATTATTAATTTTTCTGACTTCTTCACATTGTTAAGCACACAAACCTCGATGATCGTTTGCATATAGAAAAACGAGACAGTTTATTGTCTTTTTAAACAAACTAGTTTATTTTAAAGGCATATCAAAATGTTTGCCATTAAATAAGTAATAAGATTATAAGTATTTCATATATGTCAACCGTTAGTAACACAATAGGTCTGTTTGTTATTCAGAAATATTTTACACTATTTTATACTTTTTCTACCCACGTAGTTTTAAAATACACCTTTCATAAAATCGCTTACGGAAAAAAGTATAAACTAGTGTACACTATATCTGGATAACAAACAGATCTAAGACCTGATACTTGGAGGGGCTAGGGGTCCATCCCCCCCGCACTTTTTAAAATACATTAAATAATTTTAAGAGATAATTTAATATGTTATCTACATCTACATTAAATTTTTAAATTAAACTTAGGCATTTAGACCAGAAAATATTCTTAATACCAAGAGTTTGTAGTATTTTGTTTCTGATGCGTAATCATCTTGTAGGAAGCAATAATACAACTCTTAAACCTTTATATAAAAAAATTTGGTACTAAAAATTTCGAATTATATCGCAAACGTATGTACTTAAATCGATATTGAAAATATTTAAACGATGAGCTATACACATAGTAGCATAGAAGATCGAGAAATGTTATACGTCCTACCAGATATAAACAGAGCTGGTATACCTACTTGTACCAAAAAAATATTATTAGCGACATTTTTATTGGCCAAAATCACTTTTTTGCTTATATCTCATTTTTTACGTATTTTATTAAAAATGTGTATATAACCTTTTTTATAAAGCTTACTCAAAGGCATATTTTTTGCTTTATACATTTTTTCGTAACTTTTTTAGTTTTTAAAATATTTACGTTTTTACTTTAAATTTAGATCGTTAATATCTCAAAATCTAAAAGGGGCTACAAAAAAATAATAAAAAATGTCCAAGTTGAATTGGACCATTAATTATGATTATATGCTTTTTTTAAAATCAATAGGTTTTGAGTTATGTTAAAAAAAAAAGATTTTTTATGATTTTTTTAAGGTAAAAATAAATACAATTTGAACCTTCTGAGCTGGGGCAGCAGTGCGGCTTTGAATTGACTATTGTTCATAGTAATATAAAAAAAATTATGCGTATCTCTTATAGGCTTGCATTTTTTTGCGGTGGCCTCCCGAACTATAAGTAGTTCTGCTAAATTTAGTGTAATTTATAGTCAACGGGATATACTACTAGTAATAGATAAATTTAATTAGCACAATCGAAAATTGTCTTCAGAAGAAACAAATCGGAGGTGTATTAAAGATAGGTGTAGGGCTTACCTAAAAAATTCGAAGATTACCTTCTTTAAATTAAGAGCATTCACACGAACTGGAGCCGGAAAATGTTCTGGTTAGTTTTATTTATCATTTTTATAGTAGCTTTTGTTTGTGTATTTTATTTTGTTTTTCTTGTAGATAATTTAGCGTTAGATAGCCATAATATAAGTATTAATTGAAATTTACTTGTTTTTAATTTTGCGTCAAAATTAATGTACTCCCCCATCATAGTGTAAAATAGACATGAGTATGATTTGTAAGATATTTTAATACATAAATTAAATAAATCCTTTGGCCGACATGGGCAGTTTTTAAGCAGGACAGATTAAGGTTTGGCCCAAGATGGGCGAAATTTATGCGTCTTACCAAAACCCTGGAGCCATGATGGGTGACGCTCATATTTTTTTATTATGGAAATAAAAAATAATAGAGGTTTTAAGGCTTCCGGTTTTTTGCTTTCCCACTTCACGTTTTTTTTAATAAATTCATTAGATCTTTAACCCATCAAAAACGTATGGAATATCGTAATGCAAAGACTTGCCTCTTTACTTGATTCTTTACAAACGTTAGCGGCTATTCAAAACGAGATACGGTTAGCTAGGATTGAGCTTTAATTCCTAGATTGCGTTAGATTTAAGCAACATAATTTTTTTGTATGAACGTAAAATTAATAAATCTGTAGCATTTGTATCTTTTGTAGATTATCACGTAAGAAATACTATTATCATAACTTTAATAAGCATGATGCACGATTTGTCAAATTTACACTGTTATGGACGCGATTTTATGTTTCTATTTAAGCATGGCCTTACTAAAGGTTACTAATTATAAAAAGGTAAAATATGGCTTATAATGTGATCTTAAGTCATTAGATAAACCAGATAAATGAGCATAATTTTACCTATGTTTACTGAAACTTTTATTGGCAACACATTTAAAAATATGTTATTCTTCACAAATATGCCTTTAGTAAATTGTCTATAAATTATATGCAGACACAGATTGTGTTGTACTAAGGGGCACGTTATTTATATTTTTAAAAAGTCATAATTTAAAAAAATATATATTTTGTGCGAATTCCCAATAATGACCAAAGGACCCCACATTTTCTCATGGAAAATGGGTTTTGACCAATTGTTTTCAAAATTTGCAAAGTGATAGTTCTCAACATGCTGATCAAAAGTCTCCACGGGCACAAAACCCGAAAACCCTCCCAACCCCCTCAAAATCACCCTCAAAAATCACTGGGGATTTTTTATGGAAAATGGGTTTTGTCTAATTATTTTCAAACTTTGCATAGTGAAAGCTGTTAACACGCTGATCAAAAGTCTTTAGGGGCATAAAACCCGAAAACCCCCCCAAATCCCCCAAAATCACCCGCAAAGGTCATTGGGGATGATTTTGACTGATAAGTTTGGTCAATTGCTCTAGGGAATTTTTTTATAGTGTTTTAGAATTGTATCCATTTAAATAGTTACAGAGCTACAGTCTGACATTCCCTGCAACTGAGCTTCTTACGGAGTGTGTAAATTCGCCTCCTCCCCCGAACACCTCCTCCCCCGACTCCAGACTCCAATCTCACCAACTACTAAAGTCTGCTTCCCTGTTGACGGGGGCGAAGCCACTTTATCATGAATTCCATTCCACGGCCAGCTGTATGGCCACATGTTACCCTCTAACCCCAATAATTGGTTACCCACCCACCACCTCCCCTTCCCAAGGCCTTGCCATTCGGGTTTTGTGCCCGTGAAGACTTTTGATCAGCGTGTTTAAAATCTATCACTATGCAAAATTCAAAAACAATTGGCCGAAACTCATTTCCATAAGAAAAATCCCTAGTGACCTTTGAGGGTGATTTTGAGGGGGTTGGGGGGTTTTTCCATGTAAAGAATTTTAATCAGCGTGTAGGAAACTATTACTATGCAAAGCTTAAAAACAATTGGCCGAAACCCATTTTTCCTAAGAAAATTTCGGGGTCCTTTAATTAAAAAGGTAGTTGAAAAAAGTATCGATTATAATGTATTTTAGTCATTAGCGTACGTAAATGAATGGATTTCTTTTAACGGCAAAAATAGAAAAAGCAATAAAGGCGAATTTAGTTCTAAAAATTGTGTAAGAGACTGAATTTCATCAAATTCCATTTCAAACAAATATTTTTAAAATGGTTAAATATTTCTGTTGAAAACGCAATACAAAAGTGTTAATTACATAAGATATAATAACAGCAAGATTAAATTTTCTATCATATTTTTACAGGTATCATATCTTTGAAAGATATTTATAAAATCCAGAACCTTGTTCTCTTATTAAAAATTTATTTTGTGTTGGTGCTTTGGATGTATGTTTTGGTAAAAGTAGAGTATTTGAGTACACAATTTAAGTTATACTATTATTGATAAAATAGATGGTACTTGTATTCCTTAGATGATATTGATGAAATCATAAATGAAGCTTAAAATCTAAATACGTTTTAACATTTTTTAACTTTGCTGTTCAAATATAAACTACTAAAATTATCTAATCTAAAGCACATAGTTAAATGTTACCTAAAAATTAGTATATTGAAATAAGCTAGTCAATTTACTTGTGAACTTATATCATAGTTGAATTTACCATAAAAATCAAGATTGATGATTGATTGTTTGGTAAAAATTGATAAGGTTTTAAGTTACTTTTATAGTTTTGTCTAAGACCCCAAGAAACTCGGGATCGGGCATATTTTGACATCAAATGTAGATATACAGGGTGTCGCAAGAAAGTTTGACAGGAAAAATATTTTTTCTTAAATGGAATCTACTGTATATTTTTGCATTTTTGGATTCTCCGGAAAATTCTGGACATTTTAATGTATAATGTCATATACCTATCTTCAACTGTTTACGAAATAATTACGTTTAAATAATTATTATAACACTTTATTGCAACATAAATCGATTAATTACATTCCACATTTTTGAAATGTATTTTATTAAATGCTGGAAGTGGCCGCCATTAACAGCATCTCACTGTATCCTAATGAAAATAACCCAGACATGCCAAATCAAGAAATATGGTTTCAACAGGATGGGGCGCTTCCCCACTATACTGCTATTGTTAGAAGATTTCCAGATGATGTTTTCCCAAATCGGTGGATAGGCAGACATGGATCACTAGAGTGGCCACCTAGATCACCTGACCTTAATCCATTGGACTACTTTCTTTGGGGTTATGTCAAAAATGAAGTGTACAAAGATAAGCCACACACGCTTGATATCCTCAAAGATCGCACTCATAATGCAATTAGGAATATTTCTCCAGACACAGTTGAAAATGTACAGCAAGAATTTATCGATCGCCTGGGGTACTGCAGAGCTATTCATGGCGGCCATTTCCAGCATTTGATAAAATAAATTTTTAAAATGTGGAATTTAATTATATCGTGAACAGTTGAAGATAGGTATATGACATTATACATAAAACATGTCTTCACATCCAAGAAACTGAAAATGCAATACAGGAGTCCATTTCAAAAAAAATTTTTCCCCTTTTATTGAATCTATCATTTTTTAAACACAACCCTGTATATCTAATATATATTATATAATATATATATATATATATATATAAAATATATATATATATATATATATATATATATATATATATATATATATATATATATATATATATATATATATATAATTTTAGCAACAAAAAAATTTCATCAAAAAAGTGCATTTTTAAAATAAAAAATACATTACATTTTAAAAATTTAACATTACCTTACTTTACTTTACTTTTTGTCGTTGCATTATTCGAATATGGCCATAGTAAAGTTGCCCTAAGTTTTGTAAAAAACATCAACAATAAATTTCTTTACGGATATAAAGAGAATTCGCGTTAGATATCTAAGCGTTAGAAAACAAATTGGAAATAACGTATCAACTTTGCCTAATTCGTTATAAATATTTTTAATTTAATAAAATTTTATTAAACTAAAATAAATCGTGACTTAAATATATTGTTTTGTGTATAAAGTTTGCATGTTTGAAATGTAGTTTGAATATCCGAAATGCATAGCAAACTTAATTAACGTCTTTTTTACCAAATTTATTAAAAACTTAAATGTGTTTTAGCAATATGATTGTAGAACACTATCTGCATCCAGACTCCGATAAACAAGATAAGGCTAAAGAAGAAACATTAAAATATAGCGATTTAGCTTTTAAGTGAGTATAATAAAGGTATTTTTTATGTTTAAAATTGTTTGTGTTTTAAGTTAAAAAAAAAACATATTCTTGCTTTAAACACAAAACTTAACACCGGCCTATAAATTCACCCCATCAAAAATACATTGTACACATTTACCTCTTTTTTTTTCAGTGATTACACTGGTGGCTCAGTGAGTTCCGGGACTAACTCGTACGTTACGCCGGATACTCCTAGAACACCAAGTACTCCAGGATCACCATTTGGTTGTCCAAGCAGACCTAAAATAAGTACCGAACCCTCGAAGACTTTTAAGTTAAGGAAACCTTATGTTGCACGTAAAATGACTACTTTACATTTTACACCGCATTCTCCACTTACGCCAGATTCATTAACATCCAGTGGGTTACCTTCAGTAACGGAAAGTAAGTCCTTGTCGCATTTTACCAAATATCGCACCAAATAGGGTTGCCGCGAGACAATGATTCTCGTTTTGGCGAGGATACCGTTAAGAGACTTGGGCGCTCTCCACTAAAACTATTTGTTTTTAGCGATATCGAAATTAAATTGGAAGGACCAGTATATCTAAGACCAAAACCTGATTTTTTTGACAACTACATAAATAGAATATTCACAGATCTCTAAATTAAAAAATCAATTTAAAAATAATATTATTTTCACGTAGTAAAATAAATGAAAACGTACAGGCTCCTTCATTAAAAAATCCAAAGTTTCATTTTTCGGTCATTTCCAACACCAAATAAAATACGCTAGCTGGTCACAAAATGTAGCTTTGTCCTATACATACGCTTTAAACTTGCGGTCACAAAATGTAGTTTAGTGCTATACATACGCTTTAAACTGTATTTTGAAATCCCTTTAAACAAAAGAGTTACAGATGCGAGACTTTTTTGTGGGACACCCAGTATAGGACTTAGGCAAAAATACTTTTAAATTGTAATTTTAAAATGAGTGTTTCTTGGCTTTTAACAGTTGTAAAAATGAACAAAAAAAATTTCGACCATTGATATAAAGGAATTTAAATTACGAATACGTCACAGGTTTTGGGTTAAAACAAAAATGTATTTACAGAAAAAAAAAGAAACTGAGCGTGAATTTTTTTCTTCTTTTCAGTTTTTGCCTAAGGGCAATAATAAACCACCGTTTTTTTTATTTATTTACCCTTTGTTTAATATATTTTTGAATTTGATCGTTACTAATATTTTAGTTGTGTTTTAAAATTTTTGTATTAGCTTCTCTCGTCTCGTCTTGAGCCTTCCTTTGAACGAAAGAAAAAATAGTCTCTAGTCTTGACTAGATCACTACCACAAAAACAAGCTTTTTTCGTAATAGATAAGAATCCTTTTACTTATTTTTTAGTATTAAAGTACCTTTTAGCTTTCCAAATAAATATAGATAATGATTATTAACTTTTGTTTGGTAATAATAGTCTAAGATTTTTCTTAATAAAGATGCATTTTTAAAAGGAAATTATAAATAGACTTATGTTTTTTGGATAAAATATAATTCATTTTTTAAGATACAAAATTTGATACATCAGTATTTTATATAAATGTGCATTTTTGACCTATGCAATTGTTATCTTCCGGTTTGACCGGAAATGACTAGTACTTTTAAATAGGGCCACCGGTATATTTTCTGTTATTTTTATATTATATATCATTCTGAACAAAATGATGCCTCATATGTCATTTTTTTGACACTTCTGCATCAGAATATTTATTTACTCAAAACTCCAGTCAAGAATGTCTGGGCCACGTTAGATTGTTTAATTTTGGATCAAGTAGCCACGAAATAAAACATTGTTTCGTGTTTTGTTTTTACGGCTTGTTTGGATGAGTTTAAAGGGGTCCATACACTGCGTTTTTGTTTAACGATTTTGTTCGACAAACAAATCTGTTTAAAATAAAGACAAACGCGGTACTACTCATACAATGAACGAAGTGGTTAAAAAATGTCGTTTAAAGAGAAATCATTTTCATTTAGTGAATCAACTTAAACTGGTACGTGGAGGTTAATTTATTTATTTAATATTTATTTTCCTTTTGTTAATAGACTTTATCTTTTTTAAGTTTGTCACTGCACTCGCGAGATTTTGCTCATTATAAACATGGAGAACTGCGATACAATTCCTTAAATTCCAGGAAAACTTTTTGTAAATTTGCCGAAGTACGCTACAGCATAAACTTAATACATACTTTAGAATTGCTAGGTTATGGTATAAAACCGACTGACTTCGAATAAAACCGACAAAATTAGGCGGAACCTGATTATTTTCATCGGATTTGTTCGCCAGTAAAATTGACCACACACTTCGGCTTTATGTCGTTTTTCTTTAAAATCACTTGTTCGTCGGACAAAACCGTCGAACAAACACGCAGTGTATGGGCTCCTTTAAACCGTATATATAGTTTTAGTGTCGACGATTTTTTTATTCTCATTGCTACTTGAGCCATTTTGATTCAGAAGTGTCAAAAAATGACATATTAGGCGTCATTGTGTTCAGAATGACACTATCAGAATAAGAGAAAATATACGGGTGGTCCCATTTAACATTTTAAAGTACTAGTGAATTCCGGTCAAACTGAAAGTAATACAAAACATTTGCATAGGTCAAAAAATACATTGTTATGTCAAATACTGACGTTTCAATTGTTTTAAAGAAAATTGATGTTATTTTGTTCAAAAAACAAATAGACGTAACTAATAAAAAAAATTAATTGAAATTACTGGCTGCATATTTTGATAGGCAACCTTGCGGATCCATATTCTATTTAAAAAAAAACCTTAAAAAAATATTTTAATTAAAAAACAAATAAACGTAGAAATCAAGCGGGGGAATTTCGGATTATAAAACATTTTTAAATTTATTTTTAGCGCTACTGACTCCACTAGAATCTGAAGCTCCGACACCGCTTATTGATTTTACAGAAGAATATAAACCTAAGCCAGTACTGGATAATAAGGAATTACAAAATTTTGCCTTGCAAATTGCAAATGGAATGGCGTTTTTGGAGAGTATAGAAATTACACACAGGTAAAGTGTATTTATTCATATTTAAACCAAGAAAAAACCAGTTATAAATCCACCAATTAGAGACAGTAGCAAAAAAAACATAAAATATCCTAAGTAAACAATCCATTAAACCTTTCTTTGGCCGGACTTTTGTGAGAATGTTTAAGAACCATTCTTTATCTTCAATGAGTTAATCGAAAAAATACCTGAATATAGACATTTTTCTAAAACAAAGCAATTTTTTGCACTAAATTATTTTGTTAAAAAGTAATTAATAAGAAGATGTCTGTTTATATATTTTTTAGTATTTGAAATAAATTAGTAATAATTATTTTAACCTGGACAAAAACTTTCGAACGTACTTCCGGTGGTATTAAAAGTTTAAATATAAATAAAATACACTATAAATACAAAAATATTCAAGAGCCAATTCAACATCAAATAAGATATTTTTTATGAACTTTTAGAAACTTTACTACATACCTAAAATGACTTTTTAGAGATTTAGCAGCTAGAAACATTCTAGTAGGTGAGGATAAAGTTTTAAAAATATCGGACTTTGGTATGGCCAGGCAGGGTATTTATGTAAATACCTCACAAAAAAGACAACCACTAAGGTGGATGGCTCCTGAAGCCATTCAGAACAGAAGATGTGACAACAAGACTGACGTTTGGTCATTTGGTGTAGTTTTATGGGAAATTGGTAGTTTAGGTAAGAATATAGATTTTTTTTATGGATATAAGTTACAATAATACATTTAACATATTTAACATTAATTAAGGAAATATGGTGGTTTTGACTGGTAGATTAAATTCGGTTATTATAAGTATTTCTTATTTATTATGCGAATTTTCGTCTCCTTTTTTGTGAAAATCCATTTATTTTCCAATAATCTTCATGTCTTCCTTTGTTTTTCTATTGCAAACTTAACTTTTCATTAGAAATACCTTCTACGGTATTCTCTTTAGGTAAGAACCTTCGTGCATATACCTACTAGAGGCAGCCTTGCCCCTTGGCCGTATGAACAAGCGTGCGAGAGAGGAAGAAGAATAAGTCTATAATCTTTCTCTCTCGCACGCTTTAGTTCAAAAGATCAAGGCGAGATTTGGCGGTCATCGGTTATATGGCCTTTCTCCATTGCAATGTATTTATTCAATGCCAATAGCTATAATTCCTCGCATGCGGACACCTACTGGGTAGTTATATGGGATAAGGTGGCAATATTTTAGGTAAAGGCCGACATAGATAACATGTTTGAAAATATGTGATATGGGTAGTTATTCACATAACTAAACAAAAGTTTCCAATGATGAACACGTAGGTGGATACAAAGGGGGTGGCGGAGGTAAAAATTTGGTTGAAAGGTCGTCATGGGCGATATGACATTTTTTCATCGCAACGTGTTTATTCAATGTCAATAGTTACAATATACCAAGAAAATTACCTAAACATAAATCGATTTTGCCAGCCAGCTCGGATCGGGATGCGGTTTTTGACATCTGACTCGGGAAAAAACCAGAAATTCATTGTACATATGAGAGGGAGCTGGTCGATCCAAAGTGCCTCTTGGGTGCCTAAAGTGCATCTCCGAAATTGCACAATTCTTTCAAAAATACACTTTGTCGATAAAAGTTATGTAAAATAACGTAAAAATTTCTCTCCGGGGGGTGAATTTTGGCCAAAATTACCCCTGCATGAAAGGACTCGAGAATCCGAACCAGAGTTACTCCCCTGGGGTTTTCGACCGCGCTAATTCCAAATCTGACCTCGAAACACCCCTACGATGCCCGGGGTGGCTCGGGAAGAGATTTCGGCCAAATACCTCTAGTCGCGAAAATACGGGTCAAAGTTTTCGGTAGCGCTGATTCGAAATCCGCCGTTGGAAAAACGGGGGTGGCTCTACGGGGGTGGATTTTGGCCAAAATCATCCCTTAACGATAGGTCGCAAAAATCCGGGTCGTCAAAGCTGATTCTCGGGGGTTTTCGGAGATGCTGATTTGAAATCCACCATTAGAACAAACCTACGACCGACGGAGGTGGCTCTGCGGGGGTGGATTTTGGCCAAAATCATCCTTTAACCATAGGTCGTAAGAATCCGGGTCGTCAAAGCTACTTCTCGGGAGTTTTCGGGAGCGCTGATCCGGAATCCGCCATTGGAACAACCCTATCACCAACCGAGGTGGCTCTGCAAGGATGGTTTCTAGACAAAATCACCCCTTAACGATAAGCCCGAAAACCCCCGAGAAGTAGCTTTGTCGACCCGGATTCTCGCGACCTATCGTTAAGGGGTGATTTTGGCCAAAATCCACCCTCGCAGAGCCACCTCTGTCGGTGATAGGGTTGTTTCAATGGCGGATTCCGAATCAGCGCCCCGAAAACTCCCGAGAAGTAGCTTTGACGACCCGGATTCTCGCAACCTATGGTTAAGGGATGATTTTGGCCAAAATCCACCTTCGCAGAGCCACCCCCGTCGGTCATAAGGTTGTTTTAACGGCGGATTTCGAATCAGCGCCCCCGAAAATCCCTGAGAAGTAGCTTTGACGACAAATCCACCCCTGCAGAGCCACTTCCGTCGATCGTAGGGTTGTTCCAACGGCGGATTTTGAATTAGCGCTTTCGAAAACCCCCGAAAAGTAGTTTTTACCCGGATTCTCGCGACCTATCGTTAAGGGATAATTTTGGCCAAAATTCACCCCCGGAGAGCCACCCCTGTCGGTCGTGGGTTTTTTCGAACGGCGGATATCCTATTAGCGCCGCCGAAAACCCCCAAAAAGTTTGACCAGGATTTTCGCGACCTATCGTTAAGGGGTAAATTTGACCAAAATTCTCCCCCACGGAGCCATTTTTGGGCATCGTAGGGTAGTTTCGAGGTCCGATTTGAAATCAGCGCGGTCGGAAACTCCAGGGGTGTAACTCTGGTCCGGATTCTCGCGTCCTTTCATGCAGGGGTAATTTCGGCCAATTTTGGCCAAAATTCAACACCGCGGAGCCACTCCGGGCATCGTAGGAGTGTTTTGAGGTCTAATTCGAAATCAGCGCCCTTGAAAACACCCGAAGAGTAATTTTTACGTTATTTTACATTATTTTATCGACTTAGTATATTTTTGAAAGAATTATGCAATTTCGAGGATGCACTTTATGCACCCGAGAGGCACTTTGGGTCGACCAGCTCCCTCTCATATGTACAATGGATTCCTGGTGCTTTCCCGAGTAAGATGTCGAAAACCGCATCCCGATCCGAGTTGGCTGGCAAAATCGATTTATTTTCGCCTAAATTGCTGTAATTTTCCTGGTCTAGAAGCCTTTGCGAGCGGACACCCTAGTAAATATTTTTTTCAGGTAATGATATGCTAAAAAATATGTCAGGTGAGTGGGTATTCACAAAACCAAAAGACGGTGGATATTAAATATAAATTTAGTAAATGCTGATGTATACATATTTTTTATAGAAAAGAGCGCGACTAAAAATACTAATCGATTGGTCCGAGCATTTTTGTAAAATAACTGGTCTTTGATTTATTAAATCTATTCCCAAGTTAGAGGCTTGCACCATATAAACTCTGTATTGGTGTAACTTTTTATTTTTTACGTGGGCAAGAAATTCAATAATTACATACTCTAATATTATTTTAAAATATAATTAATTTTAGGAGCTTTCCCGTACCAGGACCTAAGCAACGAATTAGTTATAGCGCATATAATGCAAGGTAAAATTTTAGAGAGGCCTGAAACGTGCACAGACCAAGTATACGAGTTAATGCAAAAATGTTGGCAGAAAAATCCGGACGACCGACCGCGCTTTGAGGAGATAGCTAAGCAGTTGGACCTCAGCAATGGAAAAATTTACGTAGATTTTAGTAAAATTTCTCCTAAATACACATTTCCGCCCATACAAGAGGCAACAGGGTCACACTAGGAAATTAGTTTTTAATATTGTTATGAAAAATGTTTAATTAACCAATAGCAGGACATGGACAATCCGCTATTGTGTATTGCCAATACAGGGTTATTCACCCAAACCGTTCATTAAAACTTTTTTGGTATGTAATTTAGAAACCGTTTTCAAAATTTAAGGTTAAGGTGAGTTGCAGGTGTGCTACTTTTTAAAACATTTTTAACTTTCTGTCACTTTCGGTTTAACCGAGAGTTGCTGTCAATTTGCTTTTTTAACGAAACACCCTATATATCATTGTATTTTTGGATGTCTAACCGGCTTTGAGATATTTAATCTTGAATCAAAAAATGTCTTCGGCGTAACCACTTTTGCAATTGCATATTTTTGTAGTTTTTAAAAATTTAATTTTCATGTCTGGCAGAATGTTGGAAAAGGATCTTAGGTTTACCCTTTTGTCATTTTTGTTTTTTAATTTTATACAGGGTGTCCAACATTCTGCGGCAAACATTCTCAAATTCAAAGTCGCATAGGCCGGTTTTATTTAATGGGACACCCTGTAACTTTAAATAATATTAAGTCTAGAACTTAATTCTCTATCAAAGTGTATTAGGATTACCTGTACCTAGTCCTGACCATTTTCGAAATAATCAGGTATTTCATAAAACTATGCTTATTCGGCTAAATCTTTACATTTCGCATAGATAGCTATGGATAAACAATAACTGTGATTTGCTATCAAACAGGACATCTAATTAGTATGTATTTTATGTTGACAGCTCTAAGTAGCAAAGTAAAAGTTTAAATTTACAAAATGGAAGAATACTTAAAGCCGATATACTTAATTTGTTTTATATTCACAAAAAATGTTACAAAGTTTTGGAGAGCATCTGTCGTGTTTGATAGCAAATCACAGTTATTGTTTTTTTATAGCTAACTCTGCGAAGTGTAAAAGTTTAGCCGAATAAACGAAAGTTTTATAAAATACCTTATTATTTCAAAATGGGTGGAAATAGGTATGGGTAACCCTTAAAGTTACACTAAAAAAACGACTTTTGCGACTTTGAAAATGTGAATGTTTGCCGCAGAATTTTGACACCCTGTATTAAGTTAGACAACAAAAATGACAAAAGGATAAACCTTACACCTTTTTCAACATTTTGCCAAACAAAAAAATCAAATCTTCAAAAACTAAAAAAATATGGAATTGCAAAAGTGGTTACGCCGAAGACATATTTTTGGTTCAAGGTCAAATATCTCAAACACGGTTAAATATAGGTATATGACATTATACATCAAATGTGTTTAGAATTACAAGCATAATCCAAAACTACGATGGAACTAAGGTGTTCCGTTTAAAATAAGCAAGTTGACAGCAGAGCTGTCAAAACTTGAAGTACTTCAAGTAAAATTTTACTTGAAGTACTTTTTTGTACTTTAAGTATTTTACTTCAAGTACTTTTTATTAGGAGGTACTTGCACTTATACTTGATAAGTTTTTATCTAGATACTTGGATTTTTACTTGATTTGCCCAAGTAAATTACTTAAAGTATTTATTTAAGTACTTGAAGTATTACGATGTACTTGAAGTAAAAAAAGTACTTTAAGTAAAGAAAGTACTTCAAGTAAATAAAAAGTACTTGAAGTAAAAACAATACTTCAAGTAAATAAAAAGTACTTAAAGTAAAAAATCAACCAAGTACTCGAATTTACACGCCTTAAATAATCGTACAAACAAGTTAAAACAAGAAATACGCGTAACCGCTGCTGTTTCTATTGTATTGCATTACAGCGCTCATTTGAATTGGATCCAACAGCAAGACAAGTGTAACTATTACTGAGAATTAGACTTTTTGTTCTTTAAATCGGTCTTGTGTCAACGTGAAAATTATAAGTGCTCTGGTCTGGTGAAAACAAAAAAGAAAAATACCTAATAGAAGAAGTAAAAAAATAATTAGTTGTTTTATTTAAAAATTATAAATTTTTATCTTTTTACTTTGAAACCTTATTTATATTACGCCTATTATTTCTGAATTAAAAAATATTTTATATTTATAAAAAAGCAAAAGATATAATAATATGCAAACATTTTGTGAATATTATAACTTATTACCTTCATTTGAACGAAAACCCCTGCATTTTAATAGGCAACTTAAACAAAATTTCCACTAATGAAATGAAAACGACATCAAAATTGAAGTTAGGTTGTTTTGACTTGATTTTGTGTTGATGGGAAATTAAAATATTTCCCAAGACTAGGTTTTGGGTGCCAACCTGCTGTAGGCACCCATATGAAAACACTCGCTTTTGACAGATGTATCGGATGCCAACGGGTGTCAACGCCAACCCGTTGGCAACCAAAGGGAAAAAACCCATTTTGGGGAAAACCAATATTTCCTATAATAGTTTAAGGCCCAAGCGCTCACCCGAGTACGGCATTGTAGGCCTGTTGCCATAAATTTACATACGAAATTTTACATTATTTCGGACATCGGATGCATAAGATCCCGACTTAAAACGGGACACTTAGCAACCTTACTTGTATTCCTAACTATAGTTTTTACCGTCAATGACGTAGCGCTCAGTCCTTGAAGCTTTTAGGAGTTGTTGGAAAACCCCGCCTTGAGGAATAAACCCTCTAACTTCCTTACAAAAAATACTACTCAAATATAATTTGTTTTACTTGAAGTACTTTTAATTACTTCAAGTACTTTTATGTACTTTAAGTACTTTGGTTTACTTCAAGTACTTTGGTGTACTTCAAGTACTTTGGTGTACTTCAAGTACTTTGTTTTACTTTGGTTTACTTCAAGTACTTGGATTTACTTTAAGTAAAATACTTGGGTAGTACTTCAAGTAGTTTTTCAATTTACTTAAAAATGCAAGTACATTTTAATGAATACTTGTTACTTGTACTTAAAGTAATTTTTAAAAAATCAAAAACTTGGTACTTGTACTTGAAGTACTATTTAAGAGTACTTTGGCAGCTCTGGTTGAGAGCTCTGGTTGACAGCAACTTCCGGTTAAACCGGGCGTGACAGAAAGTCAAAAATATTTTAAAAAAGAAGCACACCTACAGCTTTTCTTAACCTCAAATTTTAAAAACTGTTTCTAAGTTACATCCCAAAAATTTTAAATGAACGGGTTGGGTGAATAACCCGTAGAGACCAAGCCTTAAGTATTTGCTTTTGTTTGGATGTACGAGGTGACAGGTATGTTTTTGCTGGAAACCCTTAGTACACATGTATATTGTATATAAGAAGAATCGAGATATGCTCCCTCTTAGAAGATTCCGGAATATTTGGAAAATATACAAAATGTAAAAAAAACAAAAAAAAATTCTACTCTAATCGCTTATACCTTTGTAAGTCTTTTTCGCAGAGAAAAATTCTAATGGGAAAAAAAGTTTGATAATTAAATTTTGTACCAAATAGGGCTCGCTTTAAATCGCAAAATGCATTATGTTTGTTGCAAAGTAGCAAAAAACAAAAACAAAAGTCAAAAAACGCATAATTTTTATTTTTTTTTTTAATTTTTTTGAGGGCTCCATATTTCCCCAAAAAATATATCATGCTATGATGAAACATCACGTTAAATTTTGTTAAGTAATGACAATTTTGCAAATTGAGTTAAGTCTAGGATATTGAAACTGACTATCTCTACGAATGTCACAAGAAGTATGGTTTAAAAGTGCCCAGAAAGACGTTTCCGTTATTGTATCGAAATTGTCAATCGGACGATTGATTGCGAAGTTACAAGCTGCCAAAGTTGACCGGCGTTTATGGCGAATCTGCCATATTAAATATCATTCCTTAACAGAATTATTGTCTTACTTTTATTCATATTTTACTAATAGAATGATTTCAGACCAAAAATTTTGCCTTTTTTGTCTTGTTTAAACAATTAATGTCTTCAGCAATAAATTTAATCAATTGCTGAGGGCGCCGAAAACCTAAGATCTACAGTAGATACAAACATAGCATCATTTTTTTGCCTCGTTTTTAAGCTATTTTGAAGCAAGCGTTATGTATTTTTCAATTTAAATCCTCAAACTAATCCTATCTTATTTATAATTCAGTTACGAAACTTTTCTTTTTATTTTTTTACGACCAAAATATATATATATATATATATATATATATATATATATATATATATATATATATATATATATATATATATATATATATATATATATATATATATATATATATATATATA
>JAHBCN010014262.1:0-22826 GCA_019359885.1 Listronotus oregonensis
ATAACAAGAAATGCTGGAGCTATACAACAAAAATTAATATTTATTTATTATTGAGAAATCGAACGATCAAATTTGGGTTTTTTTTTTCTTCAATTTAAAAACCCAAATAATTTTTAGTTTTCTAAAAATAAAAAAACCTTTTTTCTTTTTGATGTTTCTTTCGTTTTTTTTTCCGTTTTTTTCCTTTTAGTATTAATAAAATTAAAATGTTTTTCCTTGCTTTTTCTTAAGGTGCGTTTATTAAAATATCTAGGAATTTTAAAATTTTTAATAGTATAATTTCTTCTTTTTACATTAACTTAACTGGCATTTAACAAAGTGTTTATTCTTTTTATAACATTTTTTTTTTGTTGAATTCGGAAGCCTAATGTTAAATTTTTAAACAGAAAACATAAAAAAAAGAAAAAATTTTAAATAATTAAAATTATTATTACAAGCCAAAAAAAAAAATTTTCATTATTACAACGAACTTGGCCCATTTTAATAATAATAATAATAATAAAAATATTTTCATACAAAAATACACAATAATTTTACAAACAAAGATGTCCAACAAAAGTCACAAAACGAACTTGTGTGTGAATCAGTTGGAACACAGTATTTTTGATGTTATACCTTGTTAAAAAATTACTATAAAAAAATTACAAAAAATTTAAAAAAACCTTTTTACAATAAGGAAATCCGGTGGAGAAGAAAAGGGTTTTTAAGTGGTAAAAAGATTGGACCAAAACTAATAATAATACCAACCCAGATAGGACTGACAACAAAAAACCATTCCCTTTATATTTATATCACAATTAATCGAATATCACAATTGGGAGTATCACCTTTGATCAAGTTTGGAGCAAACCCGGGTTTCCCCCCCGAGCACAGGGAAAACCCATAAAAAAACCTTTTTAAGTTTATTCTTAAAAAAAGTTACAGAAAGGGATTAGTTATCCACAACATCCTTATATCAGTCGAAAAAAATTTAACATTTTGGCAGCCATTATAAGAACTGAATTTTTTTTAATGATGTTTTTAAAATTTTTTTTTGTAAATGGTACCTCAAATAAAATTTCCATGTCCAACAAAAAAATTCCCCAATTACTGTTACCAAAATTTTTATATCTTTTGGGAAAGTATTTTGTTTTATTGAAAAAGGGGGAACGGGGTTTTCTCCCGATGGACGCCCCCTTTTTTAAAAGGAGCAAAAACCCTTTTTCCCAAAAATTTGGGTTTTTTTCCGGGCCCTTGTAAAAAATTGTCTTTGCTTAACCAACTTTGGGTTAGATTTATAAGCCCGACAAAAAAAAGGGGAAAATTTAAAGTTTTTTAAAAGTTATTTTGAACGCCAATAAAATATAAAGAACTCCAAAAATGTTTTAGGGCGTAAAAATTACTACCCGCAAATAAAATTATTAAGCGGCAGGAATTTTTTTACACATAAATGAAATATTTTAAAGACAATATTTAAAATAACGTAAAAATATCTGATCCACAACACAATGTCAACAGAAAAAAATTTAAAAAAAATAAACGATAAGAAAAAAGTGTAAAAAACGACAATATTATAAAAAAAAAAGAATTTAATAGCACGTCAACGCGGGGGCAAAATAAAACAGTTTTTCAAGAAAGTGAGGGGTGGAGTTTGTCAACTATTTTATACCTGTTCAAAATCAAATGCTAATTAAAAAACCACTCAGCTGATTTCTGAATTTAAAGAAATAGAAGGTAAATGGGAAACGTTTGATGATTTAAAAAAATACAATTACAGATTTTTAATTTTAACTATGTAGATTTATGTCAATTAAAATAATGTTCTTATTTTTTGAAACACTTAAAGTGTAAGCATGTTTTGGGTATAAAGACCCGATTAAAATTGGTTGATGTACCGAATCAGCCAAACTAATCCCATGGGAAAAAAACCCTAAACGCGGCGCCGGCAAAGGCCAATAAAGCTTTAATTGTCCAATAAAAATTGAAAGGAAAGTATTTCTTTCTTTTTTTTCAGTAAATTAAAATAAGTTTATTTTTTTTTTTACATTTAGAAAATGTTTCGTTTAAAAATCTGTTTTTTTTTTTATTAATATTTTTTTACAAAATTTTGTTTTTACGTTATATATTTTTTTTTGATATGTTTTTTTTTCGTCGTGCAATACATTTTTGTACTATTTTTGTCATAACATTTTTTCTTTTTTTCTGCAATGCATTATCTTGTCGTGCAATCTCCATTTTTAGCCGTCGCTAAAATTTATTTTTTCGCTGATTTGTTTAAAAATTGTCGTGCAAGTGATGGTGGGTATAAAGAAAAAAAAATCGTTATTTAAAAAGTTTTAAAATTTAAAAATGTCCAAACGACGTAATTTCTGACTTTAAATATTCCCCCTTAACTTTATGTCTTGTAACATTTAATTTCTTCCAGTAAAAGACGATATCCTGTTGGCTTTAGGGTTAAATAACGCTTAATTATAAACTACTTTTAAAGTATTGGGGGCAATTTTTTAAAAATTCTAAATATATTACTGAGAATTCAGTATATCTTTTTTGAATATTTATTTTGGTAATATAATGTTCAGAGGATCGGAATTTGACAGATGTTTAAAAACCTATTCAGGGTTTCAGTAAACTTACTCTGGGTGGATACCTCAAATTTATTGGCTGCTTTTACTTTTACTTTTTAAAATTTTTTTTTCTCTGTCATTTTAAAACACGCTGAAGGTTTTAACTTTTAATAAAACAACGTTTTAAGTATAGAAAAATTTGTAAATATTAAAGCGCCCTTTTTAAAAAAATGTAAATATTATGTCGTATTTTTTTTTGTTTCAATTTAAATCATTTTCAAAAGGCTTTTTAAAGACTCCTCGAGAAAAAATATCAGGGAAGCTATGTCACTTTTTTTCTTTATATTAAAAGCTTATTATGGTCCTTTGGATGATTTTATACATTTACTGACACTTCAGTATCACACTTTTTACCCCCCAAAATCAGTTAATAAACTTGCAACATAAGTATCTTTAATGTTATTTCTCTAGGAGATAACGGGTTTATAAATTACGTAAGGCTTTTTTGGGGTTTTTTACCCTCCCGCCTTGGTAGATTTCAAAACTTTTCTCACTTTTTTTTTTCCCCAAAATCAGTTTTTTATAAATTTGGTTTTGGCTGAACCTTTTTATTAATTTTTAACCTTATTTTTTCACGCAATTTTAACGTTTTCTCTAAAAAAAAAAATTACGTGATTTTGCAAACCCTCCTCCCCCCCAAGTGAGATTTAAAAAAGTTTTGCTTTCCCCCCTCCCCCTTAAACACCCCACTAATTTATGGACCCCTTTTTAACAAGCGCGAAAATTTTAAAAATTTGACAAAATAATTCAAATAATAATAGATTCCCCAAAGCCCAGTCATTTCTTCATTAAAAAAACACCTAGGATCATTAACATATTTTTTTCCCCTCCATTTTTCTTTTAAAACAAAGGGTCCATTCCAAAAAGTGAAACCAGATAGTGTAATAATATTTTATTTCACCATCTGGACAATATTTTTGTCCCGTTCATGAAATGGATATACCATTTTTCCCCTTTGGGAAAGAGAAGTATTTCAGCATCGGGCAAAAATTCATCCAGTTCTGTACTGTATATTTGGGATTTTTTTATTTATTTACTTAATACAATGCAATGACCAAATTTTTGGTTAGTTGTGGTTAGTTTTCCTGTAATGTTGATCAAGAAGCGTAAAAAAACCCCTTTATATTTAAACATTTTTTCTTTAGTAGTTCAATATAATGTCATGCTATTCAAAACACCGACGACTGATTGTTTCATAAGTGAACAAATGCCAAATATACATACGGGGAAATGGATGATTTTTTTTGTCCCGGTTGTCTCGTTTCTCTAACTGGAAAAATTACATATCCATATCATAAACTGGACAAAAAATAGTAAAAAAATTTTTCCTTTTCTGGTTAAAAATTCAGAATTTGGACTCCCTCCCCGAAATGGACCCAAACTAAGCCAAGTTTTAAAAAATTTATAGTAAAATAGGAATTTTTAAATTTGGGTCGTTTTTTACCCTGAAATTCTTTAGAAAAGGTTGGAAGGGCTAAAATCAAGAAAAATTTGGCACAAAAAAGGTTGCTTTTTCAGTTTTTTTTTCTAGAAAAACGAAAAAAAACCGTTTTTTTAAATTTTTTTTCCCGGGAAAAAAAAAAAATAGGAGAAAAAATTTTTTTTTTTTACGCTAACCGTTAGAAAAAAAAATAAATTTAAAAAATTTTTCCCAAAAAAAACAGGGTTTTAAAAAAATAACCTTTCCGAAAAAAACTTTACAAAAAGTTATTTTTTAAAGTCAAAAAAAAAACATCCCCTAAAAAAT
Organism: Listronotus oregonensis; assembly: GCA_019359885.1. Taxonomy (NCBI): domain Eukaryota; kingdom Metazoa; phylum Arthropoda; class Insecta; order Coleoptera; family Curculionidae; genus Listronotus; species Listronotus oregonensis. The sequence goes on from JAHBCN010014262.1 coordinate 4,351, forward strand.
TTAAATACACAGTAGATTTAAAAAAAATAATAATTTCTAATGAATGCATATTCCTTTTCAATAAAACTTTTTATTTCATATGGATATCAATCCCTTTTTCATATGCACAAAAAATTGATTATTTTAACTCTATAAACAGATTTTGTAACAACCCCCGTTTTGAATATTTTAATATATTAAAATTTTTTTTAAACATTTTATCAACGTTAATTATTTTATTTGTCGCCAGTTTGGGTATAACCCCCTGGCCCAAAAACCGTACAAGAAATAATACTTTTTTTTTTCCGCTTGCCAGAACCGGATACTAATGGTAAATGGTATTATAATTCTGGCTTCCCAGGATAAAAAAATTGATGAAAATCTATTTTTTTTGGGTGAACCATAATTGTCCGGTAGAACCTAAAATTTAGAAAAGAAATTGTTTGCTGCACGTATCTCATTATGGAACGGATCCTTAAAAAAAAGGAACCCATTTACAGATCCGGATTTTCGGGGGAAATCAAATTTACCAATACAAATTCACGTTTCCCTTTTTTTTAAAAAAAAATCCCTTTTTTTTGGATCACGAATCCGGATCATCTTTAGTTTTTATAAAATTACTACAATAATCCAAAAAGATGATCAATAAAGGGGTTAAAGATTTTGGTCAAACCTAGTCAAAAAAATAAAATTTTTACCCCTATTTTAAAGTCCCAATTTGAAAATCAACATCCAAACCACATTTAAATGGAACATTTTTCAAACTGTATTATAAAACTTACGATGCTAGATTTTTATGGGGTTTTTAAAAATTTTTATGAAACCCCAAAAGCAACTTTAAATAGGACATCTTTTGTAATTTTACACAAATTTTTTCAAATTTAATAATTTCTCTGCTTGCGGATAAAAAAATTATTAAAATTTTAAATTTTTTTTTTGAAAGACAATCTAAATTAAAAATAAAAATGCCCAAAAAATTCCCTGGGGTATCTAAAGGATAACATATTAAAAATTATAAAAGATCGAGCAATCAAAATTTTTAAGCTTTATGCCCTTTTTTAAAAAAAAAAAGTTGTTTCTTTGGCCCTGAAAAAAACAAAATTTTTAGTCAACCGGGTGTTTTTTCTTATTTAAAGATTTTAGGTTTGTTCCAAAAAAACCCCAAAATCACCTCATGCGCAGTTATTAAAGTGCGGTTCCAACAGAAGTGACGGTTATCGGACGATCCTGTTTGTGTACCAACATTTTTTTGGGACCCGGGATTAAATTTAAAACTGTTTGGGATGACTTGCGCGTTGGGCATTTTGGGCACTAGTTTTTTGTTTTTTAACGGCTGTTTCATGTTTCATCTTCATATTTTTTAAAAGATTTGGGGACTACATGCATCGTGTTTTGGCATTTCCTATTTTTTTTTGCTTGTTTAATCATTAAAAAGCAAAAATTTTTTACATTTTGTTTGAATTTAATTATCTTTAAAAATGAGTGACGATATTATGATTAATTTTTCTTTTGATCAAAAAAATAAAATAAGTAAAAAAGTAGGGTTATATTTTCAAAAAAAAAATTAAAAGGCATTTGACCTTTTATTTGACGGCCCCAAAAAACGATCCGAAAAGGTTCTTTGGGTTTCCGTCAAAACCCACTTTTAATCCCGCATGGTTTCCCCCAAGGGGCCCAAAAAACGAAAAAAATTTCAAAAAATTCGGATTTGTTGGAACAAACCTTTTTTAATGGCCGAGTTTTAAAACTTTTTCCCTCCCCCAAAAACGAAAATTTTTTTGCTTTCTTAAGAACTTGGGGAAAAATTTAAAATTTTAAATGGAAAAAATTTAAAAGGGGTTTTGAAAAAATTTAAAAAAAAATTTAAATTTTTAAAAATTTAAATTTTTTTTTAAAATTTTGGGGAAATTTAAAATCATTTTAGGGATTTTTGAATTTTCTTAAATTTAAAATTTTTAAATTATATTTTTTTTTTGGGGAATTTAAAAAATTTTTCTAAAAATTAAGGCTTTGGGGCAACCTTTAAACCTTTTGGTTTTTTTTGGGTTAAAGGTTTTATTAATTTTACAGTTTTCCCCCATGAAATTTACTTGGGTTTTGCTTCAAATAAACTTAAATAAACCCTTTGTTTTTTTTTAAAAATCCCTTTTTTTTTTTAAAATACATTTTTTAAAAATATTTTTTGTTTTAAAATAAAAGGCCAAAAATTCCCTTTTTTTTAAAAAATCTCCAAACCTTTTGTAAAAAAATAAGGGCCCAAAACCCAAAAAATTTATTTTTTGAAATGCCCAAATTTTTTAAATCATCTGTCTGTTTTATTGAATGTTTCATTTTGATTAATACAGGTTTTTAAAAAAAAAAAAGGACCTAAACAGTTTTATTTTTTTTTCTTTGGCAGTCCCCAAAAGGGTAGGAAAACCCAAAGTACCATGTCTTGGGGTGTGGGTTAAAGAATTTGTTTACACGGAACTTTTTGGGGACTGGAAGTAGAAAGTTTTTGCGGGTCATAGCCTGGACACTCTAGGAATGTGGGAACGAAGAAAGCGGGGTTCGGGGGCCCCTTTAGTTGAACTGTAAAAAAAATGCATAAAAGTTGGGACTACTTTTTGCTCTGTTAGGGAGCTGCCAGAGGAGGAATTATACCAACCCCGGGAATAATCCCAAAACCTTAAAAACTCCCGATCCCCCCAGGTCGAAAGAAAGCCTTTCTTTAGCGTGTGATCATTAATAAGACAAATCTTCTTTAAATGGGGTTTGAATCTAAATTTTGTAGGGGGGCGCCAAAACTGGGAACAATATTCTAAAAAGGGGCTTATTTGGGGTACATACAGAGTATACAAAAAAAAACTTTCTGGTCAAAAAGGAAATTTTTTAAACTGCTGAGGCTTTGGGTTAAAGTGTTTGTGCCAGTTGAGGTTATTTTCAAAAATACCGCTCCTTTAAAAGACTCTTTTTTCCCGAACGTGGCCGCTTATATGTAACGCATGAGCACTGAAGGGTTTTTTGGCCCTGTTTTGGAGGCAAAATGAACAAGATTTTTTGGGGCCCCAATTTTTGAAAGTTTGAGGTCTTGTGGGGAGAGACATCCGCCTTGAATTTGGGTTTTCCTCAGGCATTGACTGGCTTGAGAAATTGGAAAGTTGGAGTGTAAAGGGGACTGTCGTAAGCAAAACTATAAATGGGTTGATTTTGGGGAAAGCTCGTTATTTTGTAGAAAAAAGTGGGTGAGTACTGAGCCCCGGGGCATTCAGCAATAATTTGGGAGAAGCTGGAAGAATGACCATCTACAAAAACTGATATACGTCGATTAAAAAGGAAACTGGAGAGCCATGAGCAAAGCTAAGGTGTAAGACCGTAAGAAGGAAGTTTGTTAAGAAAACCCATCAGGCCAGACCTGATCGAAAGCTTTGGATATGTCAAGAGCAACGATCTGGGATTCACCAAAAAATTCAAGGCCAGTTGTGTGAGACAAAGGAAAGAAGATCAGCTGTGGATCTTCTGTGATGAAATCCATACTGTCTGTCATGTAATATGTGTTTTTCCAGCTACTTCAATTTTTGGGAATTAATAATTTTGGCCTGGAAACTGTTTTAGTCTGAATGACATTACCCAGACGGTAATTGGACTGATGACCTTAAGATAAAATAAGTAAGAATCTTAAAAAATTCATGGTGATGTTTATGTTTTATCATTCGTTGTTTAATTTAATACAATTTTTAATTAATTTAAGTAATGTTTGTCTTTCTTATCATTGGTGAAGTTCTGGTGTAGTACTTATATATGACCAACTATATATTTTGTTTAAAAGGCAAAACACGATATTCTCTTCTACTAATATAAATAATATTTATTTAGTGGTAGAACATTTATTGGTTTAAATGTGTTTACTTAGTTATGTTTACCGAAGAAGGAGGTTTGATAAACTAAGATATCATTGGTCGGAAAAATACTTATTTTAATTGGTCTGCTTGGATTTGTTTGTTATAAGAAGTGCGTAGAGTTTTAAGAATTCTGTTGAGTCACCTGTTGACATTTTTGCATGATTTTTTAATTGGAAAAATTTGTATATAAAAAAGTGTTCAAAAATTAAAGAAAACAATTTGATTATAAAGCATTAAATAAAGATAAATGTGTAGCTAGTCGCCCTAAGTTTAATAATACTTGATATTATTAAACTTTTATTTCTCTTGATATATACAAATGTGTTAATCACTTAAAGAAAACTCATTTTTAAAAGCCTATTTATTTAAACAAAATAATTATTCCCTTATGATTGATTTTAAAATAAATTTAAACATTTAGAAAGACAAATTGTATGGGAAAAAATTACTTTAGAAGTTTAGTTTTTTTTGCAATAATTTCGAAGGAAAGGTATAAAAATAAAAAATAACGGTTTTATTTGTTTTGAATGGTCTTAAAATCCTTTAACACATAATTGTAAAGTTGTTTTTCCAACACTTTCCCTTCCCTTTAATACAAACAACTCTTAAGCAAAATTATGTGAAAAAAGACAAACTTTAACTTTATTTTTATGTAAAAATATTAAAAAATTTAGAACACCATATTTATTTTTGGAAAAATATTAAATTTGAAAGATGATGCGACATTACTATTTTTATTTTTATTATTCATCTTGCTCGAAGCAGAAATTAATACTAATCAAATTTTAAATAAATTATTAATAAAAAAAATGCCAAATGACGCGGACTTTACTGGACATACTGTATTTTTTAAACTTTTTCAATTTAACGAACTATTAACATATAGACCAGCATTTCCAACAGACAGTGTAATATGCAATATAACGTTTTAACCCATTATGCAGCTATCTTTATAGGTGTTTATTATTATTTTGTTATGTCTTATCAAACCGATAACGCAAACATATATTTATATTTATGCGTTTTGATTTATTTTCAAATAAAAATTTAAAAATTATTTTTATAGCTTATTGATTGGCAGGATAAAAAAAAAAATAGTTTCATAATATAGAGGGGCGGATTCTTTTGGGCCCAAAAAAAATAATAGCAATCTTTTTTTCTTTTCCCATCATGGCCTGTTCCTTTAATAAAAAAAAATTTTAGGTTAAACAGCAGGCGTGCCGCTTGGGTTCAAGTCTGGGGGTATAGATCTGTGCACCCCGGAGTCGATTGACTCTTTCGAACTTGTAGATCATCAAAAAGAAACTTAAAATATTTTGTTTTAAAACCGTGTTTTTAAACATTTTAATCTTTTAAATGAAAAGGGTTTACTTTAACGTTGAGACAATTATTTTTGAAAAATATCTTTTGGGTGTCCAAATGAGAAAGAACGCTGGCTGATTTTGGAAACTATGTATCGCACATTGTTGGGAAAAATGTATTTTTTAATAAAATAAACCAAGAGAAATAGCTAAAATTATTTTCAAGTTTCTAAAATTACCACGAGATGGGGCAACGGTAAATTAAGAATTTATTTTTTCCCCAAAATTAGCTAGTATTATGTACAACTTTAAAAGCATAAACCAAAAACTCTAACCAATTCTGCATCAATTTGGTTAAGGTTTTTTTGTCTTTTAAAAAAGGGCTGGGGATAGATGAAAAATAATGCAACTTTCAAGTAGCTCTATCTCTATTCTTTTAAGATCTGGGAGATGAGCTATTTGGGTTGCATTATTTAATCATTTTTCCCTTATTAATTTACGACAAAAAGTCCTTTTTCAAACGCTCATAATGGGGTTAATGTTTTTGCTGATGTTTTTTAAATTGTCCCTTTTTTTTAAAAAGAATTTTTTTTTAAATTTTAAACCGTTGCGGTTGCGCCATGTCGCGGTAGTTTTGGCTTAAAAATAATTTCCAGCTATTTGTCCTGACCATTTTTACTAAAAATACTTTTTTCCCCAACGCTATACAAAATAGTTTCCGAAAAATACAGCCCCCCAACAGGCGAAAATCGGGGAAAAGCCGGCCATAAAAAAAGTAGTGCTGATATGTTTAACATGTTTTCGGAAAATGTTAAAACAAAAAGATAAACGTTCATTTAAACTTTTTAAAACCCCCCCCTCCCCTTGGGTTCATTTATTGCATTCATAAGCGCTGTATAAGTACCTTTTTCCCTTTAAAAAAAATAAAACTTATGAAAAATGTTACTATTATTATTAATTTTTATTATTTTAACAATTTAAGCAGTTAAGAGTTTAAAATTCATTAATAAGAGCGTTTATTTCCCGGGTCGAATTGAAGTTGGATTGAGGCACTTAACAGAGAGAGAGGTAAACCATTTTAACAGAATTGTAGGATTGGATAGTTAATCCTGCATTTTTTTTTCCCAAAATTTACTTGCCTTTGTCACTGTTGTGTGCCTCAATCGGCTTCAATCTGCGCTGAAATAAACGCTTTTTAAAATTTTTTAAATAAAATCCAAGGGAAAGACAAAAACTTTTTTATATACCTTAGGTTAATAAAATTGCTTATTATAGTAGTTTCGGAACCTATTCAATTCAAACAAACAATCAAAACTTTCCTCTTTATAATATTTGTACAGATTATACTTTGCAATCAATGGTACTTCAAATTCATTAGAAAAATCTTCCAAAATTGAGACCGTAGCTTGAAGAATTGAATGTTAATTCTAAAAAACTTCATTATCAATAGCTGTTTGGATTATAATTTATATTTTGAAACTACATGAATGATTGTTAAAACTGTTTTTTTTAATTCTTAGTTCAATGGAATTAAAACAATATATTTTAATAAGATTTCGCCATTTAAAAATTTGGGCGCCATATTGAATTTTAAACCCATATGGCAATTTTTTTTTTTTCTCTATTTAATTTTCTATAAAATAATGTTTTATTTTATAAAAATTGATTTATTCTTTTTAAATTAGTAGGAGAAAATTATTTGTTTCGTTTGGGACCTACATTTTATACGAATTTGGACCCAGACCATAAATCTTTAAAAATATTTTCTCGTCAAGATCGCAAATTATCGCAGCAACTTAAGATGGGATCTTACAAAGGACTTATTAAACAATAATTTAAATCATAAATAAATCATACTTTTACTTTAGCAAAAAGTGAAAAATTGAAATTAAAAAAAAATTAATTGTTAACTTTTCAGAACACCAGTATAAAAACGTAAAGAAATATTTTAAATAAATATTATTTTTAATATTCTACTTACCACCAGCAATAGGCTCCATAGTTACTTTACAAAATTTTCACCCACACTTTGCCGAAAAACTGAATATAAATTACTAATTTTCACAGGCGCTTTTGAATCACAATGAAATAGTCTCCACGAACATCAGCTTTCAACTAAAATATTTCTGCAAGTGACAAGACTAAAAATAAAAGGGTGATTGTTTATTATACCCAGGTAACTAGATAATGAAATTATACTCAGAATAGGCCTTAATTGCGAAGTTGGTATTTCCGATTTATGGCCGGGTTTTCCCCGAATTTCGCTTGTGTGCGGCGTCCTTTCTTATTTGGACACCTGTGCGGCGTCCTTTCTTATTTGGACACCGGTACATCTTCAACCTATATTTTTGGTAAGAAAATGCGGTGTATATAACTGATACGTGTCATTTCCATTTTTGTTTATTTAAAAAAAAAAACACTATAAATATAGATAGACTAAGTTTGGAATAAGTAACGAACTTCACTCATCTGCCAACCGGATGATTTTTTTATCAATACACAAATACAATTTGTAAACAAAAATATCGCGAATGGGTTGCCTTAAAAATTTTGGTTAAGGCTGTGATTTATTAAAAACATTTTATTACTTCCTGTATAATGTCAATTCTGTTTTTTTTTCCTTCACAATCGCAGAATGTTAAATGATTTTTAGAATTTCATTTTGCTCAAAATTGACCCTAAGAACCGTTTGACATATACAAGAATTGTAGTGAAATTTATGGCGAAAATTATAACATAAAATCTCCTCAGAGCATGAATTATTGCCGAAGAATTTTTTAAAAATTATTACTAGTCGCGAAGCGACAAGGGATAATTTTCTTTAAAAATTAATGTAGATACGAGACAAATTTCCCGCAATTAATTCAAGCACTTGGGGGATTCGGTAAGAAAATTTTTTATTGAAATTATATTTTAAAAGAAAACATAAAGTAAATTTTTATTTGGACGTTATTCACAAATAAATATAAGGCTATGTGTAATGCGAGTTTTGACGTTTTTCGTTAATTGAACTGTCATTAAAATTGTGTGGGTATTTACTTTGAAAAGAAATAGTGCGATTTGAAATTCGAAAAAAAAAGAATTTCAAATTAATTTATAGGATTATAGAATGTACACCTTAATGAACTGTTGTAATATTTCCAACTTATAAAGTGTACGTAAATAAAAATATTGTCAATATTATTATTGTCTGATTATATGATAGCTGTCATGTGCCGGCAAATTTCCACTTATTAATCTTACGTCTACATGCTCATGTGGATAAACAAATTTCAGAAAATTTGATTGGTCAAAAATGACTGGTACAAAGTTTTCACCAAAATTTTGATGAAAATTTTCAAGGATTTTTGGTAAAATACATTCATTTAGGGTTTTAGAATTTATGTGATGCTTGCTCACCCACCAACCCCAATTTTTTAAAAATTTTGGATTATTTAACAAAACCCAAAGGAAGGCAAAAGTTAATAAAAAAAAAAAGGATTTTTTTTTTAAATTTTGTCAGATATAGCTAAACCGAAATTTTACTATTAGGTACACAGTTAGTTAGCTTTTTCTTTATGAAATTATTCTCACTGACATTACCGACATTAAAAAAACTCTTTGTCGATTTTACGCAATTTCTTAAAAATATAGAACATTTTTAATATTTTTTTTGAAAAATTCTAGAAGAATTATTGAACGTGTAATACACAACATAATTATTTTCAAAAATTTTTTTTTATTACTCAAAATATTAAATGTGATCACTTTAACTACTTATCAATAGGAATTAAAACGCAATCGGAACGCAATTTTAAAAAAAAAAATTATTGTTGCCAGTATCCACTAACAGCTTTATGGAATATTACTATAGCAACTATTCACCGACACCGGTCTAAGCCGTCTTGCAAACCCACTTATGTTAAATAATTTTCTTTTAAAAAAATACGTTTTTGCATTATATTGTCGACGTTTAAAGAATAAACAGCATAAATTTTTTTTGGAGAAAAAGTTATTTTTTCATGGCTTGCTTTCTATTCCAACCTCACTCCGTTCGGCTGTTAAACACGAGCGCGCCATGAAAAGTATCCTTTTTACCCCTAAAAAATAATATACTATTGTTTTAAATTTTCGGCACGATCATTGGCAAAAATTTTTTTTAAAATAATTATCGTATTTTAAAATCCCATTACGTGAATTATGCACCTATACGGGGTGCCCCAGAATATGTGGGCAAATCTCGGTATCTAATAGAAAACCTAAAAATATTATGAAAAATTTCCCCATAACTTTTTTCCTCTGACCCTCCCCACGAAGATACAGGTGAAAACCGGATGCTCCTGGAAATCGTTTTTTTTTTAAATCTTTTAAGATACTAGGCGTAATTTAATTTTTTTTTAATATGATGGTTACTAAAAAATTCCCATAAAATGAACCCAATAAATCATATTTGGCTTTTTAGTTTGCCAGGGACGGACTAGCTCTGACACAATAATAGCAATTTTTTTAATACCCTGTATGAAAAAAGGCTCGACAATATTTTTTTTTGGATAGCTTCAACCTTAAACAAAAAAAAAAGGTATACTTGATTGACATCGAAAAAAATAAACTTTTTAAAGAGAAAAAAAATATCATAGCTGGAAATTTTTTTTTACATTATACAGGGTTTTTTCTAATTGTACGTCAATATTTGGGGAAACAATTCTCTTGTCCATTTTAAAAAAAAAACTTCATGTAAAACGTATGTCCTAAATATCTGTTATACCACTTTAGATATTTTAATTAAATTTGGCATACAGGTACGATGTATCAAGATGCATTTTTTAGTGTACCACTTTTTTTTTTATTTGCAAAAATAGGCAGGTCAAATTTTGTACGAACGCCACGGGGTAAAATAAAAAAAAATGTGGGTACATAAAAACTGCTTCTTGATACATAGTACATGTAGGGAAAATTTTTCATTAAAATATCAAAATTGGTATTACAGATATTAATAATAAATGATTTATTTTTGAAAATTTTACCACCCTGTATCTCAAAAGATGAGACGTTTAGGACATACGTTCACATGAAGTTTTCTTCTTAAAATGGACCCAAAATTTTTTCCCTAAATATTGACGTACAATTGAAAACACCCGCAAATGTAAAAAAATTACCAACTATGATATTTTATTTCTCGTAGTTTCAGTTGTTTTTATCGATGTCAATCAAAATCCCTTTTTTTATTTTAAAGGGCTATCCAAAAATAATATTGTCGAGCCTTTATCATAAGGGTATTAAAAAAAATTTCTATTATTGTCAGAGCTAGTCCGTCCCTGGCAAACTAAATAAGCCAAATATGATTTATTGAGTTTATTTTAAGAAGACTTATCTAGTAACCATCATATAAAAAAATATTAAATTACGCCTAGCATTTTAAAAGTTATTTTAAAAAAAAACGATTTGCGGGGGGATCCGTTATCCCCGTGTCATCGTAGGGGTGGGTCATAGGAAAAAAGTTTATGGGAAATTGTCATAATATTTTTAGGTTTACTATTGAATTCCGGGTTTCCCCTTTTTCTGGGACACCCCGTATATTAACCATTTTCGACTATTATATTGCTTGCATCAATAATATAGATTTTTTTTGTATACAAATATTTAAAAGGGTGTATCTGAGAAAAACTTTACCAAGGAAACTAGACCCATTTACACATATTACAATCAAGTTATAATTTATTTGTTTATGATCGGTAGACATTAAATATGCGTACATGGCAACAATAGATTTTACATTTTTTTTAAATTTGTTGTTTGTTAAGGCGTATTTTTATTAATATCTAGAAAAAACAGTTATGATAATAAGTTAATTACCGAGGTTTTTGGCTTCGATAACAAAAATTTTTTTGACTAATTCGTTGCGTTAAATTATTCTTTTTTTAAAACGTTGACCCCATTTTATATAATAAATATATCAATTACTTAGGGATTTAGGAATGACTACAAAAAAAATAAAAATCGGATTTTCCAAACCTATAAGAGTATAAACATTTTTTTTAACTTTTAAAACCAGATAGCTTTAAATTTAAAATTTCAAAGAAAAAACGTATTAAAAGACAGATCATGGCACAAAAATGGTCGAAAATTTTTCGCGTGTAAGATCGCCTAAAACTTCCACAACACAAACCAAAATTACCTTATAAACGAACTTATTCGTATCAATAGAAAAAATTCCGCCCTTGTAACGTCAAACATTAAGGCGCGTTTACGCAAAAGTTGACAACTAAAAGTGGACAAAATACTGTTTGTAGAAAACTAAAAGTTTTCTCTTCTCACATTTAGAGAAACAAGTAAAAAAAATTTTTTAAAAATTGGGAAAAAGGGTTTTGGCAGTATTTCTCCCGTTCTCCCCCTAGTTTTCTACATGTTACTTGGGCAAAGTGTGCAGCAACAAGTCTTCCACTTTTAGTTGTCAACTTTCTTTGATCTTTACCGACCTCCCCCGAAAAACAAAAATTAAGTGAAAAATTTGTCTCTCCCCCAAATGGAAAACCGAAAAAAATTGCTGTATTTTGTAGAAAAAGCAACAAATTGCCGCAACTTGTGGAAAACTTAGTTGAAGACTTCGGTGTAAACGCGACGACACTCCGGGGGAAAAACCCAAAATTTAGTGGAAAAATTTGTCTCTCGACAAGTGGAAGACAGAAAAAAATTGCTGTATTTTGTAGAAAAAGCAACAAATTGTCGCAACTTGTGGAAAACTTAGTTAAAGACTTTGGTTTTAAAAAAGCGGCTTTAAAAATTTGTATTGGTAGCATCGAGGAAGTCATAATTTTCCCCTCTGCATTACCGCAAAGGTTGCGCAATATGGGTACCCAGATAGATAATTATGAAATAAAAACAGCGACACCTGTTAAAGTCTACTGAGTTTCTTAGGCGACACCAAAAAGATGGTGATGCATTGTCAAATTCCTTTCTCACCATTTTTTTCATCAAAAATGAAAAGGTTATATTTCGAGTAGCGCCCACTTAAACTTTATAAAGCGCCTATTTTTTTTAGAGGACTAAATACCACTTATCCTGACTTGTTCACTTAAGTCATTTATATTCAACTTTAAAATGCTGATAATGCTGGGAAAAGAGACATTAAACAAATTTTGGCGACATACCGCGTTGAGAATTGTTAAAACAGTTAACATACCGGTTTGTTTTGCCGGGAAACGGTATCGTAGGGAAAGGTGATATTACGTCAGTATCTACGTCATTATTTTTACGCAGTATCCACCGCTATCGCCACTAGTCGAGAGAAGCGTTATAATGGTTATGTCAAGTGTCAGCCACGCTGAGATTATGTTTCATTGTTTTGGTTTTTGTGATTTTTTTGCTATGAATTAACAACTATTTGATTGGTGGATTTTTCGATTTGCCGTAAGAAGTTCCCAAATGGTTGAAATAGTCCAATAATGATATTTAAATCATAGGAGGAAGATTTACTTGTATTTGTAAAGTTAACTGTGAACAGAAAAATTGGCATAATATACCTTTGACTATTTCTTAACTCTTCAAACATCTGATGTCAAAAACTTAAAGTGTATTAATCGATTAGTATGAAAGTTGACACACGCGTGACATAATAGGTAAACCGCTTCATTCGCCACGATACGCTGAAAGCACCAGGCAGAAATGATGAGGAACGAACCAGCAAGCGAAAACGGTATATCGCGAAAAATCCTTGTAGTAACATTCCGTATCATGTAAGCAAAAAGCAACATTCATTTCGAAATATGTCGGAAACGGTTGCTACGATATTTTTAAAAATATAAATCGAAGTATTGGAAAATGAAAAAACTTAATTTTGATTCTGGTGCCTTAGCAGAAAAGTTGATTTTAAAAAGTTTACTAGTATCGTTTGTTATTATAATAGCAGAGTTATCTATTTTATTCTTTTTTACGAAATTGCCCTTATGGAAAGTGTATTTAGCTCAGGTGGGTTCAAAAAGTATAAATCTAACTGAATAGCGTATAGGCCTCATGTGTTGTATGTACAGTGTCTCCAAAATAATATTTCCTAAAACGAGAACGTCTAACGTCATAAAGCGTATCGATCTTATTTGGAACAGCGCTCAATTTGGGGGTCCATTCAAAATACTGCATCACGAATTAAACTAAAATAGGTAAAAATATATGATCCGTACTGAACAGTCCCGACCCTTGTTCAACAACTAACACTTAGTTAGAGAGAGATGGTGAGCTTTTCAAAGAAATTTGATTATAATGAAAGACATGTTATTACAAGATGTTTATCCCAATCTGCGTGATTCTGTGAGAAAGCTACTATATTACCATAAGCGTTATTAATTTTAGGTGCCGACTGTCATGAGAGTGAACTGCCTTTATACTATAAAGTTTCCGAAAAAAAATGTTTTAATTTTTTTTATGCCATAAGGAGATAGGTAATATTAGGCAAGATTTTTTACACGGCTTTTCTTTTTTTTTTCTTTTTTTTTTGTCCCATCGTGAGAAATTTTGCTGGGAATACCTCCCCAAAAAATTACCTGAAAGCTTCAGCTCTTAATATTAATATTAGCACTTCGCCCAAAGCGTGTGTGAACATTTCATTTAAAACACGTAACTTTTTTGATCCTTTTTTATTTCTATAACTCAGCAGATATTTTAGTGAAAGATGTCACAAAACACAGCTGCTAACAGCCCCCAATAATTGTCAATAAATAACACACCCGGGGTTTGGGGAAGTATGGAATTGCTAGACACCTCCCAACGAAACGAGGATTCTGGGGAGGGTTTATTCCAGAAAATTTTACAAAATTAAAGTGCAGTTATACGTTGAAAGTTTAAACCGGGAATTTCGTTTCTTTGAAATACCAATTTGTGGAGGAATAGGTCAGCCCTATATTCTTTCTTTATCTGAAAATATTAGCCTACCATTTGAGAGAGAAACATAATTTACAAAAACAACTGCTTGTACTGACTTTGAGCAAAGTGGGATTTAAATTAGCCGCGCAATCTCCTGTTTCCAGATAAACATAATAAACCTAGAATAAATTTTCCTCATCAATAAATAAGCTACAAAATACTGTGCATAGCAGTTTCTTACTAAAACGTAACATTCTATACTTTAATAAATTAAATAATATGCAACAAAAAAGATATAGTGCTGTCCAATGTATAAAATACTTATTTATCCGTTATTAATACTAAATATTTAAAAAATAAGAGTTACATTCTTGCTGTAGGTACTGTGAATAAATTGATATTTTATTAATAATCCACCATTTTTTGGTCTTAACATGATATTAAAAATTTAATAATTAAGTGACATGGCTACTGCGATATTAAATTGTTCTGTTGTAATTATTTGATTAAATTTGCTAATGAAAATAATAATACATTGATAACAACTGCGGTAAGACACCCGATAAAAAAAAAAAACTTTTCATGCTACTGATTTGGCGCGACCGTAGTAGCTGCAGCCCTTAGTTGGCGCCCCGCCACCGCCTAAAATACGGCCCTGGTTATCGTCGCCCAAAGATCGCCACCAAACCGACTTTCATGAAGTTCCGTTTGTTTGTCATTTTCATAAATGATATCAGCAAGATGAATAACAAAGTTGAAGGTACCGACACTCTTTGCTAAAAAAAATTCTAATAATGGAATCGCTTAGACCAACAGTTCGAGATATTTGGCCTTTAATTAATATTACACATGAAATTTTTACAAATTACTAGACTACAAATGCTAGAAAAATCATAATTTGTGAGAACTGTTGGTCTAGCAATTTGATTGTTAAGGTTTAGACTATAGAAAAGGGGAAATTAAATTTCCAACAACTTTATTTTCACCTTAGTCTTTTATGGAGCTCTTGGGATTTATGAGAAATGACAGAAAACGAGCATCTTTGTGAAAAATTAGGGGTTTAGTGACCCGAACCACTCTGGCTGGTGTGAGTTGGGTGACTTTGCCGCAATGGACACACTTTTGTAGGCATTCAATTCTCAAAAAATCCCGTCTTTGCCAGAGCAGCAACATAAATGTAAAGCGCTTGAGTTATATAGAAATTTAAAAAGGATCTGAGCATGTGATGCGAATAGGTGCACCACCTGCGAACACTTAACATTAACAGGACTTTTTTGGGGTATTTCCAACAAATCGATGGGACCAGGTAATAGTGGCTAAAAAATCAACTAGCGGTAACATATATCCACATCATCGGTCAATCCCCACCTTATTTGTTTTTCCTAATTCAACCATCCAGATCGCTATTATGGTTTGTTTTTTCTAGATTATACCAATATTGAACAATATACGTGACGCACAATATAAACCAATACTTTAAAATATTCCAAACACAACGCATATTTGTCTCAAACAATTATTAAACCACATTTTCATTTACTTATGTCTTGTCAAAAGTGGATTCAGTTGTATTTGTTGCTTTTGTTCTTACCTGCCCGTGGTGTTAAAATTAAAGCGATCTTTCTTGTACTTTTTCACTCTGGATTATTTTGAAACAGTTTCCAAAGGTGTTTTGTAAATATTAAAGTAAAAGAGTATCTGAGTTGTACCGTTCGACTTTAGTAGTTTATAAGAAACGAATCGGGAAAATATGTAGTTAGTTAGTATGTGTTTTGTAGATATGAAAAAGTTTAGGATACTGTTCGGTATTATAAAACCTTTAGTGATACAATATTGTTACCATGTTGTTGATTGCCAACATACGCACTTATAAGTAGGTACATTTAGAATAAACCACTTATTAAAAATGTCCTGTTATGTGTGTTGAACTTTATTTTAACACATACAATATGTAGGTTCAAAGTTGTATTCTAGAGACCAGAAAGACGTTGCATTATTTATAAAATAAAATTATACAATGTAACTGACCACTAATTTTGAATCCTACAGCATTATCAACAGTGATGATCGCATTGTTAAAGAAATGGACCATGACAACAGGATAGATTTAACAAAGAGTAAAAATGAACACTCTTGGCAACATAGCATAACTTAAATGTTAACCATTTACACAAAATAATTTTATTAGATTTTGCATTCAAAAATCAAATAAACATATTAAAAAGAAAAATAAAAATAATTACCTTTGTGGTACAGAATATGAAAAAATTGGTTCGGCACTCCAACAAAGTATAATTTTACATATTTTCTTTAAAAACAAGCAGCACAATTGATAGGCTCAAATGGACCAGTACTGGTAGAACTTTAAATTTGCGTTTTAACAGTTTCTTTAATATAATTCATGCCTACTACATTTTATTGATACATTCTGCCGGTAGATTTTCTATCTTGAGTAGATGCAAAAATATTTGCTTTATTTTAGAAAATAATAAAGTTTTAATTTACCATACATAAACCATTAATTTACAAGAATTTTGGACATTATCTTCTTCAAAAGAATATCTCCTCAGTCAAGTTTAAAAAAGATATCCAAAATAATTTTTGTAATAACTAGTATTCGTATTACTAATAAAAATTAACCTCATTCTGGTTAAAGCACCTAGGGTGGTAGAACGGATCTAAGAATTTTTGCATCGCAAAAGATGTTTTCTTGGTTTAGAAACAGCGCATATATACATATAAGAATTTTTACACGCTCAGATGAGATAGGGTTTGAGTAGCTCAAGAGCGTTTTGTAACATGTCACATATTACCTCGTGCCTTTTTTTTTATTAGTTCGAACTCATAATGAGCATACCACCAAGCCTCCAGAGGCGCGGAAAAATTTTCGTCAATCAAGAAAGTTACTGCATGCTAACAGGCAAACCTTGAAAGATATAACACTTTTCACACAGAGAACTGATGTGGAAAATGCATCAACCCCATTTGAAAAATGTTAAGAATCGTACCACATCGAATAAAGCGGGCGTTACTGCCGGCGGCCCGTAATTTTACAGTCTTTATCAACAGTTGCTCCACAACCTCAGTAGACTGTATTTTTATATTGTTGATTAAATATTATTTTGCAACTTTGCAACCTACGTAAAAGTTTAAATGGCCAGGTGGCGTAATCGCAATCTTGAATCTAAAAATGATGCTTCTGTGAATTTTGCCATATTAACCTTTAAAAAAAAATACCTGATTTTTAAAAAATCGGGGTAATTGAACCCTTTGGGTTTTAAAAATTAAACTTTAAAAAAAAAGTGGTGGGGGTTTTAAAAAAGGTTTCCTAAAAAACACCCTTTTTTTCCTTGAAAACAGCCAATTTTCCGGGTTTTAAAAAGGGGTTTTTTTTTGGGGTTTAAATCTTAAAATATTTAAATTAAATTCCCCTTTTTAAATTTTTACAGAAATGGTTATTTTCTCAAAAAAAGCATTGGTGAAAAAAAAGTAGCAAAATGCCTAAACAAGGCCCCAAAAACATCTGATTTTTGTTCCTTACCTAATAGTTGCCGTTTAATTTTCAAAACCCAAAACTAAAAAGCCAAAAAAAATTTTTTAAAACATAAATTTGTATTTTCAAAAACCTATAATTTTGTTAATAATCTTTTCATTAAATGCAGTACTTTAGAGTTATAATCAAAAAAACCAAAATTTTTGGGGTTACCTTGAAAAAAACCTGAAAATTAGATTTTTTATTAAAAAACGTGTATTGCATTTAGACGAAAAATTTTATAACCCAAATTAAAGGGGAAAAAACATTTTTTTGTCATGTAATATTTTTTTAGTTTTTTTAGTTTTTGAAAATATTGACATATGAAATTTTCTTGGGCCTAAATTTTAGGTAAGGAACAAGATATCGAATAGGTTTTGGGAAACTTTTTTTGGCATTATTTATTTTTTTTTTTTTTTTTAAAAAAAATATATAATTATTAATTTTTCGAAAAAAAAACAACCATTTCTGTCGGGAAAACCGTAAAAATCCCCCAGCGGCGACATGGGAAACCAACAAAACCCTTTTAAAAATTATAACATTTATAGCCCAAAAAAACTCTTGTCAACTAGCCTAAGCTTTTAAAAAACGACTGGCCGTTTCGAAGATACAGGGTGTGTTTAGGAAACCTTTTAATACCCCCACCCAAAAATTTTATTTTTTTTGGGGATATAGCGAAAATTGTCAAACAAAAAAAGGGTTTTTATTATCCTCGACTTTAAAGTCAGGGAAATTTTTTTTAGTTAATATAGCAAAATTCAAAAACATCTTTTTTTTTGGGTTCAAAAGCAGTTGCCCCCAGCGGCAAATTTTAAAAACTTGAAAAAACCCGCCATTTCCTTTTTCCCACTTTCCTAAAAAATTTTTTCCCCTTTTGCATAAATTTTTCTGGGGAAAAAAAGGTCCCTTCTTATTTGACAACCCCGGGAATTAAATTTTTAGCCCAAAAAA
>JAHBCN010014263.1:0-23074 GCA_019359885.1 Listronotus oregonensis
TATATATATATATATATATATATATATATATATATATAAAAACCCCCATTACCCCCAGAAAATAAAATTATCTACGCCACTGTTGGCCAGTTAAATATTACTGTTAGGTTTGATTTTGACATCGTTTTTTTTAAAATTTAAGAATCTTGATTTTAAAATGGTGATCTCTAGCAGAATAGAAATAATTTTCCTATAGGGGGTGAAGATCAGGCGGTAAACCCGCCGGGTATTCAATAAACATCAAAATAAAAACTGGGGCATAAATATGTAATGGAATTGGTGCGTAATTTAAGGGGCTGGATCATGCAAAAAAAAAGTACTAATGAAAGGGTTTTAGACGAAGCACGCCAGGTTGAGGTACTGGACAGTTCGCAATGATCCATTGTCTTTAAAAGTTTCTAAGCTGCCCAATATTTCTCGGGTTCCGTGCACAAAATTTTGAAAAAGAATAATTTTTTTCATACAAAATACAAATTCTACATGAACTCAACGAAGACGATTATGATAGAAGAATAGAATTTTGCGAATCAATGTGCCCAATTGACAAAGACCCTCATTTGATCAAAAATATCTGCTTTTCTGACGAATCAACTTTCTTCTTAAATGGAATTCTTAATAGAATAACTGAATTTGGTAATAAAAACCCGAAATTTTTTCAGGAAGGAATACTAATTTTCCCCAGAGAAGATAACGTTTGGGCAGGTATTTATGGAAACGAAATTATGGGCCCATTCTTTCTGGAAGAAAATTTAACTGGGCAATTTTTCTGAACCTATTGGAAAATGCGATATCCCTTCTATGGTCCAATCTTTGGAAAATCAAGTAGATGGTGCTATAGAACTCAGTAAAAATGTTAATTTCCAAAAAGATGGACCCCCTCCACTATGCTTTAGCAGTTCGGGTGGCTCAATGAACATTCCCAGGCACATGGTAGGCAGACAGGTGCCCAAACACGGCCCCCAGATTTAAATCCTCTAGACTTTTTCCTCGGGGGTTATTTAAAAATAAAGTGTACAAAACGCCCCCTCACAAATATTCAAGAACTTAAATGTAGAATTACACTAAAAATGCAGAGGTATTACCAGACAAACTTTCGCCAACGTTCGCGAAGAATTTCAAAACAGACTTTATTATTTCTCGCCAATAACGGCGCACATTTTGACATTTGATAAAATAAATTATTTGAACACGATAAAAAATTTAAAACACTTTTTTTCTTCAAAAAGGGGGTTACACGTGGGGACACGCCTAAAGTGAAAACCGTCCAACACGCCGTGTGATAGGTCGACGCGGCGATTGTCGAGGGCGTGTCCTGTCCCGTCGATTGGCGGAAAAAAATACAAAATCAAAACGCGCAACGCGAAGTGCGTATGCTGTCAGACGGCGCGACCGCGCGAGTTTTTTGCCGGCAACTAAAACTTTTTTTCAGTGCTAGCCAAAGCGGACGGACACGATGTCGTGGTAAAATAAAGACATGTTCGTGTCCGTTTTTCTGGGTAGGAGGAAGGTTTAAGGTGAGTGGACTTTTTACGCCCTCCATGGACCCTTTTGGTTTTGTTGCTCACACCTTTTATATTTCCCCCAAATAAATCGGACCCCAACGAATCCGATCCAGATTGGGAGAGAGCCCCCAACCCTCTTACTCGTGTCACCGAGCACAATGTTTCTGATGTGTCCTGGTGTCCCTGTCTCCTGGAGGTTTGACGAGCAGACGATTAGATCCATCATGCCCTCCTCTCCCGGTCTAGTGACGGGGGTAGCTCCAGGTCCTTACAGGAACCAGATGTTCTTTCTGAGGCCGAAACTCCGGCCTTTCCTATGAAAACGGCCCTATCCCTTTTTTTTTAAAAACCCGGGGAAACCCTTTTTCCTATAAAGGCGGTTTTGTCCGTTTGTTTGGATTCAGGGAAACCTTCTAAGGACCTGTTTATTCGGGGTGGTTTTCCCTTTCCCGTAAACAGGGCCGGGACCCGGGGGACCTTTCGAAACGGATATATCCGCTTCGGTCAGGCACCTTTTTCCTTTTTCCTATGAAAGCGGTTTTTTTCCCCTTTCTGTTGGCTAGGAAAAAATAGTCCCCACCAGAGGCCCCCTTACCGCAGTAAGGCTAAATACTCTGAGAGGTCGCCCTGTACTCAGAGGCACCTTGGGGACACCTGTTTTAGGGACAGGATGTCATTTATGCACGGTATCTAAAACCGGTTAAACCTTTTTTTCCACCAGTCCCGTTCCAACGGTAACAGGTTCCGATAACACAACTCAGCGCATTTTCCCAAAAAATCTACTGGGCCACCCAACGACGATGTGCCCGCGGTTGGGGCCCTTTTTTATACAGTAATTTTGTTGATGAGAAAATTGGGTTTTTAAAATGGTTCCCCACTTAAAAATTTTACCTTTGGTGCATTATACCTGAAAAATACATTGGTAAAAAAACTACTCTTAGTGCAATTTTACCCCTACATTGATCGTTTTGTTGTGCGACCCCATCCCCCATCGTTGTCTTTTTTTAATCGAAATGTCACTATCCAACAAAATATAGCAAGCTGCTGCACCCTAGCATCCTTTTTTAACAAACCGACATGTTGAAATTAAGCTGGCTGGGGGCCGACAGTCGGTGTTTGCCAACTCGTAGGTCGTCTGACAGCTATCGCCAAAAACCGCATCTGCGTCCCCCCACTTCAGGCGTGTCAAGCCACACGCCGTGTAACCACCTTAATGCTTCCGTCCATCGATTTAAAGTTTTTATACTTTTTTGGTAGCAAATTTCATCCGCTTACAATGATGTGTCCACTATGGGGGCCATTTGACATATCAAAGTGAGGGGTTAACTGGAGGTTGGGGGAAAAATTTTTAAATACGAAATTAAATTCCCCCCCTATATCTAAATCGACGTGTTTCTTTGTTTTTTGGGAGTGTTTTTAAAAAAATTTAGGGTGGTTCGTTTTGAAATGAAAAAAAAATATATATATATATATATATATATATATATATATATATATATATATTATATATATATATATATATATATATATATATATATATATTTTATATATATTTTTTATAAATTTTAGTTTTTTATTATTAAAAAAAAAAAATAATATTTCATATAAACGTTTTAAATAAAATAATATTTTACTTAAGAAAAGTTAGCTTGGGGTCACCGAAAAATAAAACATAAAAAGGTATTGTATTCTGTACACTCGGGAAATTTCTTTTGACTAAATTATTTTCTTTAGCTAATTAACTGGATTAAATTAATGAATAGTCTGTAAGATACAATTACAACTACAGCAACAAAAATATTTTGAATTAAAATGACTGTAGTTACATTCCTTAGGAGCCTTAATTCAAACTCTACACCTAAAAACGCTGAAATGGCCTAATTCTATTTGCTTCCTCCGATTTGCCTGTCTCCAGGCGCTCCGTAATTCAATAGAGATAGAAGTTGACAAAAAATAAGTTAGAAAGAATCTTTTTTTCTATCACTTATTGGTACTCCATATCATTTTCTCTAAGTGGCTCGTTAAAGTTCGGTAACGGAAATATAGTGTTTTATTCAACATGAAAAGATAAGTTTCGTTGTGGAAAAATGCACAATCTATGAAAAGATTCACCGATAGTAGCATTTTTTTTTATTAGCAAAACCTTGAAGCCTTGTTTTTTTTAACGTTTTGTTTAACTTGATTGCTCCGTTTTTAGAGAAGATATTAAGATTTACGCTAGGGGATGTTTACACTTAGTCTTATGTAAAAAAAGAGATGATGCGATACTTTTTTGGCGCAATGTAGTTACAGGGCTTCAAGTAGTTTTTAAAAATTTTATTAAGAAATGTAAGATTTGGTAGAAAAATTTACAGGAAAATTATTAGTACATTTTAAAGAAAAATCCAAAAACTGTTCAGATTATTTTCTAAAATAGAAACTTGGTTAAAAAATCCTAAAATATTTTAAAGAAATGTGAGGAAATTGTGAAGATGAATAAAAAACGCAAAAAATTATAAATGTTTTATTTTAAAGTACAATGTCTATATATATTTAAAAATATGTATACAAATTTTCAATTAAAATACATTTAAAACACTGATGGGGTTTAAAGCAAAAACGATTTCCACAAAATGCACAAAAATTGGGCCCATTTTATAATCTTTAAACCACAGACCACAAACACCAAACTTTAATAATTTAATTTATTTATTTAAAGATAAACTTAATAACACAAAACACTCCAGGTAATTTAAATAATTAAAATATGACTTGAAAAATAAACACATAAGTAGACAAACATTTGCAGGTTAGTGGGTTAGGATCACTTAAAAAGTTTAAAATGAAATGAAAAAATAAGTAAAGCAATGACAGGGATGAGCTTATGTACATTTTCATAAGATAGAAAGAGAACAAATTGTAGCAGGACCCTTGCTGGTCTTTCTATTTCTATACTACGAACTAGCCATTCGGGAATCCGAATATAGCCGAGAAAAGTTACAGAGTAGGGTTTAAAGAGATTTTCTATTATAGACAGGAAATTTCTTCTCTATGGTGTTACGGAGTGCGCCTGCTGGTCAGTGGTTAATTTCAGTGGGAACGCAAGGGAACAGCGTTCCCTTACCTCGCAAGAGTGCCGGAACACAAGGGAACGCACGTAACTCTAAAGTTGTGGCTCGTAAGCAGATAAAAAGCGCCACAGCTATTTAAAACTAAAAGAGCTATGAATGATATTTTATAAAATACTTGATAATGTAATGCGGGCCTAAAAATAAAACAGTGTTACTCCTACTAGCAACAATTTGATGTTTAATTTAATATTTAGACTATTAAAGTTTTTTATTTTTCTGCCTGTTGTCACTAAACATTTTTTTTTCAAGAAGTGGGTTTATTTTGAAGGTATAAAAATTGTTCTGCGCCCTTAAGATAGGCAAAATGTTTTTGTGAAATATAAAAAAATACAGTTCAAGATTTGTTACTAGTTTTTCAGAAAATATTCAAATTATCTGTTTACGTATTGATATGTATTATTACTAATGTACTGTATATAAATAAAAATGTAAAGAAGGCTTCATTTGTTTTTATTAAACCATTTATTCAAAAAAGGTATATTGGTTATTTTAAGCTTCGTACAAAATGGTGGGTGCAAATCGAAACAAATTTATAAGAAATTTAGAGTAAGCATCGAGATGTTAACGGGGTGGGGGGAGGAAATGTCACACTAGGCCTTATAAGAAAATAGAGAGGGTGGTTTATAAGAATAAATAAGAGTTTCCACACCTAAAATTTTAGAAATTAAGCACTGCTGCTGGCTAACTATTTTTAAGTATAAAACTTCAAATTGGTAATTTATTATTATTTTTTTAAATTTATCCGTTTGTTTATGGAAAGTATTTGTCTGACTAGGCTCATACTTGGAGGCGTGTCTATTTTCTTTTCTGGCGTAACACGGGTAAGTCAGAGAGAAAATGAAATAGCGAGTTTTAAGATATATTATGTTATAACTAGATCCTACTCTATTATTTTATACCTACAAATATTTTATTTATACCGGAGGGTAAAATGTAGCATTATATATATATACAGACATAATAAACATACCTGTCATAGGCAGTAAATTGTCATGTCCGGTTAATATTTCAATTAATTAGTTCCCAATGGACAGAATTTTAGACTACGCAACGTAAAATTTAAATCCATTGTAAAACCATTACATCTGTTTTAAAAGTAAATTTTAACTAAACTGTTTTATTATTTACAAAAAAAAATGATCTAAAGTACGTCACGATATAAACAACTTTTATTGAAAGTTACAAAGTATGTTTTTAGTGTAATCTTGAATAATAACGGCGTCGTTCGGTCCTTAAAATTGTATTATAGTAAGAATTGTTGTTAAGAGTTTAGTAATTTTGTTACCATGTATTCCTTGTCATATTGGCTAAATATATTATATAATATAAACTGGGTGATTGTTGGTCGATGGTACCTTGGACGTTTATGAAAAACGGGCATGGGAGCTTTTTAAAAATATGACAACATGGGTAATTGGCTCTGCTCTATCGATCTAAAATATGTTTAACAACGCGACGTTGCCGCTTATACCAAAAAGTTATAGGTAGTTTGATATTTTAAATGAGACACCCTATATATAATTGCATTTTTCGCTCCGCTATTGCTTTTTAATTATTTTTGTAAAATACTTTCCTATACATATCTCTAGTAGTTTTCGGCTTAAGTATTTTTTTATTATTTCTTTAAGACATAGCTCCAATTAAATCTTTATTACTAAGTCACTGAGATTCGTGGAAAGTTTAAATTTTGGAGGTAATTTAAGGATGTCCCGTATATTACTTTTAAGTAAAAAAAATGTATTACATTATACAGGGTTGGTCAAAATTTGTGATTTCAAAAAAATAAAGAATGGTGCATTTTTTAAAATGAAACACCCTGTGTAAAAAAAAAATTAAAATCCCTTGCAAACGGTATATTAGTTCCTATAGTAAGGTTTCGGAAATAAAAGCCAGTTTCTGTAAAAATTGGATTATATTGGGATATAAATTTGTTTTAGATGGATATGAAATGTCACAATGAAACATAATATTAAGGAAATTTTGACAATTAGTGAGTTAGTAAGGGTAAATTTGCGCGTTTTTTTAAGATAGTGACTAGAAAACCGAACTCTATCAAGCATCAGTAATTGCTCCCCTTGGTCGCTCTGACCATGGTTTGGTCACCGTATCATACTCCACTCATTTTGAGGCAACTGAAAGCATGCCGCCACGAACCATCTGGCACTACAATTCGGCCGACTGGGATGGTCTAAGAGATTTCTTTGCCAGCTACCCTTGGAATCCTACCTGCTTTTCTACTCACGATCCTTCAGAAATATGTAAACAAATTACCGAAACGGTTCAACTAGGCATTGAGACCTATATTCCCCACACTAAGAAGAACCCCATAACTTCAAATCACAAACCGTGGTTTTCTAAATCCTGTAACAAAGCCAGACTTTTAAAACTTCAAGCCCACAAAAAGTTTCTTCAAAACCCCAGCCTCGAAAATCGACAGGCTAGCATCGACGCAAGAAATCAGTATAATCAGACCATCTCAGATGCAAAGACCGTTTAAACAATCGAATAAAGATAAAGTTCTCTCTTGCTCAAATGGCAGTAAAGCTTTTGGTCCTTTGCCAAAAATATTAGTCAGAACTTTTGCACAAATTCTTTTCCACCTAATCTCTGAAGATGGAATTGTCTCTACCTCCAAAGGAAAAGCCGAACTATTTGCCAAACAATTTGCTGCCAATTCTACGCTTGATCCTCCTATTAATCTTCCTCTTCCAACAGTTGTCCCTGTTTCTCATAAAATGTCCGATATAATTTTTAAGTCAAACAGATCAGGCGTATTCTTTCTTCTCTTAATACTAAAAAATCGTCTGGGCTGGATGGCTACCAGCAATCGTCTTAAAAAATGTCTCCACGAAACTTGCACCCATCTTAATCGCCTCTTTCGAGATTCTTTGGACGGGCATTTTCCGGAAGTTGAAGCTGCGGTGCAACCTGTCCCCAAAAAGGATCCAAAAGTCTTCCTTCTAACTATATCTCTTAGTTTTGCTGACGATAGTAGTACCCTCCACTCTAGTATTCAATTTCTTAAGCCACCGTGTAATTCTGATTTTGAAAACAAGCGCAGGTCAATGCAGATATCTCTTTCACAAGACCTCAAACTTATCTTGGATTGGGGCGCCAAAAATCGTGTTCAGTTTAATGCCTCAAAAACACAATGGCGTCCCCTACAACACTTAGCCTTCTGGATTCCATTCAAAAAAGAGCTGTTCGTCTTATTAATGATCCAACGCTCACAGAGAGGCTTCCTCTTCTTGCCCATCGTCGAGCTGTAGGGGATCTGTCGCTCTTCTATAGGTATTTTCACGGCTTCTGCTCAGAGGAATTGGCCAGTATTATTTCTTCTCTGGCAGCTCCCAACAGAGCAACACGTAGTGCAACTTTTATGCATCCTTTTACAGTTCAGTTAGAGAGGCCCCGAACTTCCCGCTTTCTTCGTTCCTTTATTCCTAGAGTGTCAAGACTATGCCTGCTCGAAGTTTTCCTTCTCCTCCCAATCTCCAAAAATTTAAGTCCCGTGTGAACAAACTCCCTCTCACCACACTGAAGACACCCACGGTACGTTAGTACTTAGGCATCAGCCTTCGTGGACTGTCCCAAGATAAAAAAAAAATAATCGAAATGGAAAGAAATAATTATTCAAATGAAGTTTTAATGAATCTATTTATTATTCATGGACAATGTGGCAAAGTTGTAGCAAGAACATGCAGAAAGTTCAACAAAATATACCCTAATTTACGACGAATGGATTATAATTTAAATGTTAAAACTTTAGAGTTATTTTCATTGTTCTTAATAATTATTAAAGTATTTTTAAGTTGTTGTAAACTTGAATCATCCTTTAGTTGTAAATCAAATTTTTAGAGTTATTTTGTATTCACACAAATTCTATTTTATCTACATTTCATGAAACTTTCTGCATGTTCTTAGTACAATTTTGCCACATTGATCATGAATAATAAATAGATTCATTATAAGTTCATTTCAATAATTATTTATCTCCATTTCAATTATTTTCGAGTCACTATTTTAAAGAAACACGCAAATCTACCCTTACTAACTCACCAAGTGTCAATTTATTTTAATATTATGTTTCATCGTAATATTTTATAGCCATCCAAGACAAATATCTCAAAATAATCCAATTTTTATAAAAACTGGCTTTTATTTTTGTTCCTATTTAGGTATAAAAACATGATATATCATTTGCAAGGGATTTCAGTTGCCTTTTATAATATGTCATAATATACAGGGTGTTCCATTTTATATCTTGCGGTAAAATCACTTATTTCGACCAACCCTGTATAATGTAGAACAAATTTTCTTAGCCAGAAGTAATATACAGGACATCCCTAAATTGGCTTCAAAATTTTAACTTTCTACGAATTTGAGTGACGTAGTAATAATAATTTAATTGAAGCTGTTTTAAAGAAAAAATAAAGAAATTAATTAATAAGTAAAAAACTACGAGATATAGGTATAGGAAAGTATTATACAAAAATAATCAAAAAGCAATAGCGGAACGAAAAATGCAATAATATATAGGTATCTTATTTAAAATATTAAACTTCCTATTAGTTTTTGGTATATGCGGCAACGTCTCGTTGTTGAAAATATTTTAAATCGATAAAGCAGAGCCAAATACCCACGTTGCCAAATTTTAAAAAATTCCTATGTCCCGTTTTTCATAATCGTCTAAGGTACCATCGACTATCAATCGCTCTGTATTTGTTTTTAAGCTTTCCTATTTAGCAATCTATTTGTTGTTCTAGTGGTATTTACCCAGACTTTTTGTTGTTATCGTTTAAAGTCCATTTTTCACATTATTACAAATCATACTATTTTGAAAAAAAAATGATTTTTTTGTCCTATTTTTTTACTTATGCTTAGTTTGTTATTATTTTCTATTTATTAATTTTTTAAATTAGTTTTGGATTTAAGCATCATATACAGATTTCTTGTTTAATTTTTGTTTCTGTAAACCTATTGCCTTAAAATTTATAAAACTATTCGGACGTAAGAGTAAGAAGCAAAAAGCTTTTAAAATTCCATTCACAGTGCAATATCAACCGTATTTTGTTACCTATTCTGCGGTACCGGTTGTAACATAATAGCTATTAATAGCAAGCAATTTGTTTTGTGGACATTTTAAAGGTTCTTTTATCATTTTAATAGAATATATTGGTTATAAACCGCATAATTATATTTATAGCATGTTATTCAATAAAAAAGTAATATGCAACATATTTCATGTTTATATATGTGCAAAAAATAGTTAAAAAATATCAAGCCATCATTTGTATAAATTCATTGATATTTTTTGAAAAACTATATTCGACAGCAGTATAAGATATCTTCCAATCGTAAACTGGAACAATCTTAAGTGAGAAGTTCTGTAATGCCACAAGTCCCAACGGAATACATCTTCCTTCTTTGCTTTTATACATACACTTATAGTTTTTCGTAGAAGTTCACTGACCTATAACACAATTATTTTTCCAATAGTATTTGTTGTTAGAAAAAGTACGAACATATAGGACTTATCAGTTTTTATTATTTTTTTAATCTTAATAAATAACGGTGGTAAATACACCGCTCTGTGTGAAATATTTAACAAGACAGTGTCATTAGTTAAAACAAATGCTTACAGTATGTAAAATACATTAAAAAATTAAGATGTGGTAAGAGCTGGGTAGGAATCTAATCCTTTGGGAATCGAATCCAGGAATTGATTTCTTTTTAAAAATAGGATAAGTGATCCGAATTCGTTATATAAATTTTGAATGATCCGGAATCGATTTGTTTTTGAAAGGATTCGATTTTAAAAAGGAATCGATTCCTTATATTTCTAATTTGAGACAAATCGGTTTATAAATACCAAGATTCGCCAGTATGCATATGCCATTTTAAATTTCCAATTGTGACCATATAATATTAATTTCCAAATTTTGACCTAGCACCCTTAAATTCTAAATTTGAGGCAAATAGGTTTATAAATGCCAAAATCAGCCATTTTAAATTTCCAAAGTTTTACCTAAGATTATTAATCAGCATCACATTAATTTTCGAAAATAAAGATGAAGAATTTTAAAACATCTACCTTCTAAAATCTCTAAATAAGGAAACACACCTAGCTTGTGATTTTTACCTAAAATATGTTTTTTGTTTTAATTGCTTGATCTTCATAATTTTTTAATATGTTACCCTTGAGATAATCCGGAGGGACTTTTTAATATGACATTGTATTATTTCTATTCAGGGTGTCTTACAAAAATAATTAAAAATTTTAATACATTTTTATATTCTGCAAACAGAAAAATTATTAAACGGTACTTGTAAAACTTTCCGTAAAATAACAATAAGATGTGCCATTTATAAGTTGCTTGAGGTTATCTTATTAAAAAAACCTTATGAGGATCTAGCATCGCATGTTTTGGAACTCAGTTCGAGAAAATATTCCATTTATTGGTGGTTTCATGCTGATCTCAGAAAAAATATATTCAAATTTAAAGAATATTTACCAAAAAATAATTTGCCTAAAAGTTAAAGTACTTTAAAAATAAGGCTAAAATTTATTTTTCGGCTCGAGGCTTCGTGCTAAAATCTTTGAGGATTGATTTATCACATGGATTATGTAGTATCAGTCGTATCGTAGTTACCATTTGTAAGTATAAAAACTACAGATGATCCGGATTGTGACCCGATAAATTTGGAATCGATTTCCTGGATTAGATTCCTTTTTCCTTAAAAAAGGAATGGTGATTTGTATTGGTGATTCGATTCCATTACGTGGATCCGTTGCAGCTCTGGATGTGGTTTACACGGTTGTCGAAAAATACTCGTGACGTCAAAATGGGTCAATTTGTTATATACTTGAATTTTTCGGATATGCAGTTATGTCAAAAATCCCAAAAAAAACGTATTTCTTAGCGGGTTAACAATTGACATACCAAAGGTGCGTTCGTTTTGTATTTTCAATTTGCGCATTTGTTCACACCGTAAAAACTTTTCGCTCCGAACCCCTGTTGGAATGGATCTGACAAATGCTTTTATAAATGTTTCATTTATATTTTTTACAAAATATTTCTTTATAATTTGATTTTTTTATAAACTGTAAAGGCTCTATTTTCCATACTTTTAAGAAAAACTAAAGTTTTTTAAGAATATAAAATCTGATATCTTTTTAAAAAGTGTACAAAAAATGCTTTCCTAACAATATTTTAAAAAATACAAACAGCTCATCATTCTAAATTTATAGGCGTTTTTGAGCTAGAGAAACAACAAGAAGCTGCAGGAATTGCCTTGAACCTTCAAAATTTGGTGGAAAGGACACTGCCCCAACAAAAGTAAGTGAGGGAAAGCATTTAGTTTAAAAAAATGGACTAAATTGGGACAAAAGTTTTAAAGAAGTATCATCAACAAGGGCAAAAGGAGATTCCAAAAGATGTTGATTGCAATACAATGCAATTTAAACCAATGGTAACAATAGGAAACTTAATGTGTGGCAAAGTGATTAAACTAAATTTAAATAAATAAATAAACAATTTTTAAATAAAATATTACATGATATAAATCAAAGATCGTCAAGGTCAGATAACAGATCGTCGCTCTTATCTTCGTCATCCGAATCAGTCACTATGACAGGGTTTATATCTGAAGCATCGCATATTCTGATTACTTCCCAAACTTCTAGGATCTCTTTTTGGGCGTGTCGAATGTAGTTCTGCCAATGCTCAGCGGTTATTTCGCCAAGTACCTTTTCCCACGTTGCCAACACTTCAGAAGAGGTTCCTTTTAAGGCAGAAATATATTGGTCATATTTTCCTTTGCACTCTGACCAAACCATTTCGATTGGATTGTATTGACAATGGTAAGGTAGGAGGCGAAGAACATTATGACCAAAAGGTTTTATATATTCGTCAAGGAAATATTTCTTTTCTAAACTTCGGTTTTTTTCTACCAAATCCCAGAGTTGGTCTTTCATGGCTGTCTCAGGGAAGGCAATATTTTATTGGGAAAACCACAGAATTAATCTTTTTTGGTCCAAGATTTGCGGGGATGTCTTCTACCAGTCCGGAGTGGTAGCTAGCGTTGTCCATGATAATTAATAATGATTTGGGCGGCAAATTTGGAACAAGTTGATATTTAAACCATTTTTCGAAATTTTGGCTGTTCATGCTATCATGGAAGTCGCCACACTTTGTACCACTTTTAAAGACTAAACTAGCTCCCTTGATAAATCCGTTTTCATTGCCGGCGTTGACGACAATATATCTATAACCTAAAAAAATTAACGGTTTTAACATTGGCGCAAAAGGAAAAAATTTTTTTATAGTATTAATTTAGATGTCTAGTATAATTAGAAACATATATTCACTTCATCCACCCGAATCCCAAGGCAATTCTCAAATCCAAGCCCCAGACATTAATCAAAACGGAAAAAATGTTAGGGCGCAAGTGTAAAGGTATTGGTAATTGATTCCCTATCAATGGTTTCTTTTTGAACTTTTACTCACCTTCACTGTTTAATAATCGACTACAGAAATATGTAAATTAATGAAAGTGACGTCGTCAGTTAATATTTTTTTGATATTCTGTCACTGGTCCTTTGCTACAATTGCTTAAAGTAATTTTTCGAGAATAAAATACTGAAAAGGGGTTTTTAGCCTTAATATAAATATATTTTAGTCCTAAAAATACTCTTTTCTAGTGTGTTCTTAAAAAGACAATAGTTCATTCGGAAAAGTTCACTATATTTATGTGTTTTGACAGTTCATCGATTCTGGAACAAAGAGTCGTAATGTTTAGTAGATTAAATTTTGTGGGTTGGTTTAAATGAAATTCTTTGACCACCTTATTAAAGGGTTATTTTTTATTATATTTCAGTACTTTTTTAAATATACATTTATCACTTTTTTAAAGTTTATAAAGCTCGTGACAAAAACTTAATTTTAGTTGGAGTTTTTATTTTGCAAGTTAGTCCAAATAGAGTAATATTAAGTTCAGTAAGACAAAATATTAGATTTTGTGCTTATTTATTGTAAATACTTAATTTAAAAAAAAATTAAACTGACGTAATTCCGAAGTCGACATTATTAGCCAATTTTGCTGACCCAGAAAGTTTTCTGGTAAATAAAGACTAAAAACATTTACTGCCGCAATCCCCTTATTAGGACCTTAGACACGTCTCCAATAAATATCGAGTCAACGGTTTAGCCTTTAACTTTTATTTTCTTTTTGAATACTTTTTCCGTACCTAATGACCTGTTTAACCAAATAATGACCAAATTAAGGTATCAGTTTGGGATATTATCTTTTGTTAGCTTTATGTTCTTATATAGAGTATAAAACTCATCAAAAATCAAATTCTTGGTTCACTTCGACATAAATAACCCTGCTTAGCCTAATAAGTTTTAACCAGTAATATTATTTCAGTTTGTTTTTTTTTTTACTGCCTTTCTATTTTTGGGATTTTGGTGGGCCCCTTGGCTGACCCTGTCCAGCTTGACCCATGAACTTGCAGACCCTAAAACAAAAAAGAAGAAAACCTCCAAAAAACCCCAAAAAAATTAAAAAAATACCATTTTCCAAACCCCCTTGAGGCAAAGGTCTTTTTAAGAAATTTTGGGTTTTTTGGGATATTCTGATAGCGACTGCAATGACTTTTTTGTCATGTACGATTTAAAAAAACGGGGGGGTGGTATGATGTTTAATTGTTTTTAAAGACCTGAATTTACTTACATCAAGCATAGGTAAACCATGTATTTTTTAAAATTAAACAATTGATCACATCTGCTTTTTTAAAAAAAAAAATATTTCCTTTTTTTACGTTTTTTTGAACATTTTTTTTGCTAAAATGCTAGAAGCATTCCAGTTTATTATTAGCTAAGGAAACTTGTTAAAAAAAACGTAAAATAAAGGAAAGTGCATTTATTTTATTAAAAAAAGGAAGATGTAGCATCAATATCTGTTAATTTAAATAATACATCTTCCTATGCTTGATGCTGAAGTAAATTCAGGTAAACTTAAAATCAATTAACACATCATACCACCAACCTTTCTGGTTTTTTTAAATACTATACTAAACCAGTCCAATAACTGGTGTCCCTTATGACAAAACGTCATTAAAAAAAGGGCTATCAGAATATCCTAGTTTTAAAACCAAAAATTTCTTAAAATTTAGTTTAATTTTTTTTTTCTTCTTCAATATTATTGACTGCCCGTGCAAACAGTATTTGAAATTTTTTTGGGAGGTTTTTTCTTTTTGTTAGGCGATCTGAATTTTTAAAGGGTCAAAAAGG
Source organism: Listronotus oregonensis (assembly GCA_019359885.1). Lineage (NCBI taxonomy): Eukaryota > Metazoa > Arthropoda > Insecta > Coleoptera > Curculionidae > Listronotus > Listronotus oregonensis. Next base: position 14,908 of record JAHBCN010014263.1, read on the forward strand.
GCTGGAAGGGTCCCCCCGTATACCCGGACCCGGACAAGAGGGTCCCATTTTTTAAAAAGTAGAAAGGCGAGTAACCCAAATAAAACAAACTGAACATGAATCCGCCACAAAACTATAGAACATATTAACAATTCGGGAATATTATTTTGATGTTTGTTGTTTTTATATGTTAACAAAAAAAAAAATGGTAATTTTGTCTTTAACTACATCACCTTTGACCCTGAATGGACCCCCATCCCTCACTAAAGACTACCGAATTTTATTTTTTATTACCAATATTTTTTGCACTATTTAAACCCAAATTTGGGCATATCCCACAGTTAACTAACTACAGTGCCGTCTGTACGAAAAAAACTCAAAAATTCTAATTTCACACAAACAGTTAGCATTTAACTCTCCTTTCATCTTCTATAAAACCACTGACTGCTACTCTCAATCTGAGTAAATTATTAAAACCAAAACCAGTTATAAAAAGGACCCCAAATCTATCCAAAAATTTCCCCATTAAAATAATCAGATCTAAAATTTTTTTCCACAATTGTGTGTCACTTTTTGACTTAGCAAGTGTTACCTTATTTCTGGATTAACGTCTTTTTTATTATTATGGACAGTTTTTCATTAATACAGACAAAATTTAATAAAAAAATACCCAAGTCAAATAAGAGTTTAACCAAATTGGGAAGAACTTTTAAAGGTTTTTTGGGTAGGGTCTTCCTTTTTTGCCTTAATTCCAAATAAAAAAAAAAAAAATGTGCTATTTTTTCTCTCTTTGAACCTAACTATTGAACTGAATAGAAAAAATTTTTCGTTTTAATGTTCCTTAAATGGCGCCAATTCGGCGCAACTTTCTTTGTTTAAATTCTTTGTTAAATTCGAGACAATTTTAACCCCCAAGTCAGGTTAATTAGATTGCAAAAAAAAGTACGATATAACGGTCTGTTTCAGGGCTTTTCCCAGTAAATATGTAGTTTTCAGAATTTTTGCTTTATTCTTTCTTAATATCTACAGTGCCTCATAATTTTTTATGAGTCAGTCAGTCAGCAGTAAAAATTCGATTTTTAAAAACGAAAAAATTCTTTTTTACTTTAATAAATTTTTCAATTTTTTTACATATAATAAAAATTTATGTCAAAGTCAGTTAAATAGAAATATTACCCTAGGGCGTTTTTTAAAAAAAAACGCCCTAGGGCCAAATTTCCAATAAATAAACAATAAATTATCTTTTTTAAAGCATTTATTACGAAAATACAAACATACTTACACAATATACTTATCATAATAAAAATTATTTTTTAAAGTAAACCGTACAATTTTCTAACTGACCGGAAAATTCCACATTACCATACCCCACCGCAGTTGCTGTGTTACTTGAATTAATATTTTTTCCAACTACAAGGGAGGGAAGCATTAGCCAATTTGGAGCTTTCACTATCATTCACGTACCCTCGTGCTACCGAGGAACTCTTCCAGCCTCCACCTCATTAGCTCTTGGAACTACCTCCCGCATCAGAATGAATTGTTCCCGCTGTAAGTCTTAAACAATGACCTGTGTACGCCTAGCATCCGGTAAACCCAAATATGTAGCAATCTTAAAGGGTATATTTCCAAATGTATTTTTACCTATAGGCTGCACAGTACATCGTTCATTTCGATAGCACAAAAAAACCTATCAATATAAGACATATATTCTCGAGTTAACTTTGATGCGCACATTTCACTGTCATCAATAACCAAAAAGCTCCTTGCTTGCCCATTTGGTAATTGTCTCGAAAGTTGCCTCCTCTCCAATTTTGACCAAATTTGGTATACGGGGGTTTTTTGGGACGCTGATTACGAATCTGGAAAAATATTTTTTCGGCAACGTTTCGTTTTTGAGATATTCATCATCAAAGTTGAAAATCAAACTAACCTTATTTACACTATTCCGCCTTTTTTTTGCACCGAATTCTTGATTTTTACACTAAACTGGCACAGAATATTTCAAAACACCTTAAATACTGTTTTATTTATACCTTTCCATTTAATTGCAAACTCACTTTCACCGTCGAACATGCAACCATGTATACACTAGGTAATCATGGCCGCCCAGCTTGAAAGTAAAGCTTCGCAATTTAATGGAAAAAAGTGTAAAATAAATAAAAATACAAGGTTTAAAAAGGTGTTTATAAAATATTGTGTGCCACTTTAGTGTAAAAATCAAGAATTGTGTACAAAAAGAAGGGGGAATATAGTGAAAATAAGGTTAGTTTGATTTTCAACTTTGATGATGAATATCTCGAAAACGAAACGTTGCCAAAAAATATTTTTTCAGACACGTAATCAGCGCCGCAAAAAACCCCCGTATACCAAATTTGGTCAAAATCGGAGAGGAGGCAACTTTCGAGATAATTACCGCCCATTTTTACTTTGTGGAATGTCAATAAATATATGCTGACCCATATCACGCACATCGGAAAACTTTATTTTCACAAGCTCGTCTCTTCTACAAGCTCCAAATACACCTATAACTAATGCAACTTTATCTGCCAAATATTTTTCAGTCGGCGCTTCTTTCAAAAAAGTTATAACTTGTTTGCGAGTCAGAACCGACTTTTTAGGCTGATAATTTCTCCCAAGTTGCTTTAGGAACTGTTGCAGAGAAATCAACTTTTCATTACTTCTTATATTCATTACATTCGTCTTTATATCTTCTCATGAACTATTAATTCTTTACGTAACATTGAAAACTTTGTCCAAAAGGAATTTGGAAAATATGACTCTGACAAGTCTTGAAAATAAGCCATCAAAACGGTTTCGTCCACACGGTCCACGCAGTGTTTCGTCAGCCAGGCCTCAAAATGGAAATATTCTTTCTCGTAAATCCGCCTAGTTTTTTCTGGCACAAGCGCATGCCCAGCTTTAGAAGCTTTCACTAAAATATCTTGGGGGAGATGGGTATTTTTCACTACTTCGGACATTTTATGCCTCAATCGCAAAATTATTTTTTATTTGCTGTCTTATTGACAAATAACTTACAACCATGGTTACCACAATTATATTTCGACAATTTTTTCAGGTAAATGCTAGTACTTGATTTGGTTTAAACTAATATATTCAAAGTTCTCAAATTTTCTATATAAGAATATTTAGTCATTAAACGTTGAAGGCACCCGGGTATTGATAATAACGCTTTCGGTCAAAATATTCGGAAAACCTCGACCTCAAGCGTTATTATCCTTATAAGTCTAATAATATAATGATGATACATTTAAAAACCTTAATAATGTAATTTCGGAACAATAAATTTTAAATACAAGTTAATTTTTAATATTATTAATTATATTTAATTATCTTTATTTTCAAATTATAATAGTCACTTATAAAACTTACCTGCTTGCACCTGCTTGCCAGATAGTCTTGACTAAAAATGATCGGGCAAGACCAGCTAGGCATGTTTTGTACGGTTCAAAATTTCGATCTATACAAAATTTATTTAGTTATCACATAGTCGAAGTTTAAAAACAAAGTTGATTAAAGTTAATTTAATTAAAAATAGTCTTGACCATATTTTGATAGGCAATATAGCCAAAATGCATTTGTTTATGTGTAAGATTAACAAAAAAATGGGTTTCAACAGATGGGTAAAACGATCTCCGGCTCTAGACTAGATGACAAGTTTACGAAAACCGTCGTCATACGGCTAAAAAGTATGTTTATTATTTAAACAGCTAAAAGTTTTATCATAAGTACTTTATTTCAAGTGACTCGTCCTAATAGCCCATTTAGCTTTACGTTGTTCGATAAATATCAGCCGCAATCACCATTAGTGGTCAATTGCTTGCTTCCCAATAATAACGAGAGCAGATAGTTATATCTGAATTTGCCATTTATTGGAGAATAATCAACTTACAAAGTTATGTTACTGTTGCCGCTAAAGTTTCCAACTAAGGCAAACTTTCACAATATAATGTTGCCATTAACCTCGGGTTAAATACCATAGAAACGACAAAATACCGAAAAGTTATTGGTGTTGCAAAGGTAACACAGTCCCACAAAAAAAGTGGTGTGTGCTGGATCTCGGACTAGGATTCTGGCCTTCTTTTTTGCTCTGAACACGAATGTAAAGTCAAAATTGGGATCAAACAGCAACAAATTGAGAAAAAGCGTTATTTCAGATATAAACGATTTTTTTTTATATCTTAAAAACTATAAAAGATACACGAAACTTTATAGGACACAAACTATGTATTTTTACAAGACCTTTAATTTAAGTTATATAACTGTTTTGTCTTAATGCCATATTTTTCGAGTTATATTAATTTAAAAAAACCGAATTCTTAGGATTTTTTGAAGGTATAGGTATCTCTAGAAAAAATGTATTTTTTTAATTTTTGGATTTTTTCTGCAAATTTTAAGTGATTTGGGATTTAAGGAAATAAAGTTAATGATTTATTATATAAAAAAAAAACAAAAATCACATAAATAAAAAATATTTTTTCCTATTTTGGACTGAAATTTTTTGTCAAAATTACATTTTCGTTTATCTTCTCTATTATTTATCTTATCAGAAATGTTTATAAAACTTTTTATATAGACAATTTAAAAAGTTCTCTTGCATCCAGATCTGAATATTTAACCAAGACATTAATTCAATACAATAATTAACAAAGGTCAAGTTCCTCTCAGATGAAAGCGGAACGAGAGATTTTTATGTCACGGGTCTTGCAGCAGTGACCTGCTAATAAAACACGTGACCTATGGTGAATGGATAAAATAAAAGAACGGTTTTAAGCAAACGGAGCAAAAAAAATTAATATTGGAACTTGACTAAAATAGGTAGCCAGAAAATAATTTTAAAATCATGCAAAAAAATATTTGTTACCACAAAAATAAAATACAGCAACACTTAACTAACGTTACAAATATTCTGAGAAACAAGAACCACAGAAAGTTACTAAATTATTGTAAAATTTAGTAACTTTTGGGATTCTTGTTTGCAGTTTCTATCCACAAATTAGCTAAGTTTTAACTTAATTGAACCATCCGACCTTAAGGTTCACCTAAAGGCTTATTTTAGTGGCGAAACCACCTTATTGGTTCATATGGCAAACTGATATAAAACCGTGACGTATCGGTGTTGTTCTAACAGCGTTCGATCTCTAGCTATGAAATGGATTTAAGAAGAACCTCCCTCCTCAGACGAAAGAAAGAAAAGACCTAACATTTCATTCATAAGTGACACTTTGTTTTGTCCCAGACATTATCAATAAAATCATATAAAGGGTGAAAAAATTAAAAGTTTCGATTAGATATAAATTTATTGAAAATATTAATTTTTACATCGTTCTAATTATGGTAATCTTTTAATTTTAGTTTATTAAAAATATTATTAGCAAACATAAATAGTTATGAAATATTTTATTCCCAAAAAAACATAAAATATTTTTGATACATTGGTTATTTAAACAAAATTACTTTTCTCCTATAAATTTAGAATAATGTGGGCCAAAATTAATAAAAAAGACAAAAACTGGGGTACTTTTTATTATAATTGGGTACACAATAACATAAAACATAATAAATTAAGCAAAAAAAAAAATTATCTAGTTATTTCCTAAGATAATTTTATAAGAAGTATTCAATCCTGCAATGCATGATGGAAATGTGTCAAGCGGTCGCGCCGCCACAAGTGTGTCTTGCACACTAAAGTATTTTAATCCCAAAAATTTGTGCATTTCACACAGGTCACACAGTTTTTAAACTCCTGACCACAAAGCCAGAAATGTAACCAACATATCTTTCACATAAAGCGTGAGGCACCATGCTGAAGATCCCAAATAACTTTAAATGTATAATTTTTCCCACAATATTAAAAACCTACTAACACACTAATAAATTCCGTAAATTCGAATAAAATAAAACAAGTACAATGCATAAATAACTTTTGGACTTGTTACTTTCCCCTTTTGGCTATTGTAATTCTACGCCACTGACCTTTGTAAAACCATTGCCTAGCGAACAGAACCTAACTTCCCTATGAAAAGACATCTTCGTGTAAATAGTCCAATTTTTTACACAAAACACATTCACGCACCATTTAGAGTTTTTAATATAGGTTTGTAAATAGTTTTAACAGGTAATTTTAATAAACACCACCTAGCATTAAAGAAACTCAAGGCAACGTCGCACTACACGTAATCTGTTCGTTCCATTTATCAACGGACAGGTTGTAAAATTCCTACGCGCGTTGAAGCGGCATTTCGCCCCCAAAATTTCCTTTGCGGGCGAAATGTAGCAATGCAAAACGTATTTAACTAAATAAAAAGGGTTTATGTAGCAAAATTATTTTTTAATTATTTATTTTTTAAAGCCAAATCTAGTAATCCATTTATTTTTATGCCCATTTTTTATTATAAATATAGAACTTAAAGGCAATTTTATTAAGAAAGTATCGACTTTAGTTACGCGGTACGTCCTTTTCCGATGTCTGACCGTAAGTTCCTGTTTATTGTGTTATCTTTACTATTCAAAAATCTATGAGAAGAACCTTTGCAAACGACCCTTATAAGCTTAAAGACGAGCTTTTTGTTTTCATAAACTTTTGACATAAATGGGTTATATTTTGATAATCATACAAATCTTTAATATACTAATTTATTATATTTAAACACTTTCTGCCATTTTATTTTACATATTTAATGTAAAATTTTAAATTCTTTTTAGTAGCAAAAGTTTGAACAAATATGTATGTTTGTATGGAAATTTCCAAAAAAATTTAACACATAATGTTACATAACGTATAAGAGTGGTAATCCGTGTTGCTCTATTAGAAGCTGTTAGGGCAGGAAATTATTTAGCTAATTCCTTTGAGCAAAAGTAATAAACATACTTATAAATGAGCGACAAATCCCCACAGTTCATCGGTAGAAAAGAAGGAAGTTGTTTTTCAACAGTCGATCATTATTAATCAAACGGCTCCTCTTGTGTGGTAGGAGGGTATGATTTGAATGCAAGTTAATTAAGTTGTTTATAAGTTTTATTTAGTACTTTGGTAATATAATACATGAAAGGGATAATGCTAAATATAATTACGTAGCAGTGCGATAAATCGCTAATAAGTTGTTTAATATTTCTTTCAGGTACACCTATGTAAGTGTTTAGTCTAAAAATATATAAATAAAAGTTACAAATGCACGTGAGAACCTCTACTTAATAGAAAATGAGGTTTAGGACGTAATTCTTTTTATGGTGAGATAATGATATCTTATTATATTCAAGTGCAAAATATCATTTCATTTCAATTTAGTCTTACCATAGTTAATTAAAGCAAACGTAAAGTAAAAATAAGTAGATATCTAGATCTAAGACAGTTGCCTGCAGTAGCGGTTTATGGATTACCAAAGTATTAAGTTTTTTGAAAGCACATTCACCATATTTCTAATTTATTCAATTAATTTTTCTGTGTTCATCTATATTTACATAAAAAACATTAAAAATATTAAAATTAACCATTATTTTTAAAAAATATACTGGATTTGACAAGTTTTTACCCGATTTGATTCAGCGATCTTATTTAATTTTACTGATTTTTATTTAATATTTGTGAAAAAGATATGTCGCTTACTGTTCTTAAGTATTACATGTATATTAAATTTGAAATTAGTGTAATCTCATCCCGTTGGGAGTTACGACCTCAAAATATAAAACAATTGGTTAGTTGTGGTTAGTAAAAGCCTGTGTAAACGAAAATGGCACAAACATGCTCGTTTTAGAAAAACTAGGAAAATTTAAAAATGAAAAGAAAATTTTTTTTTCCCTGTATAACTTTATGTTCAGTTTTTATATAATTTTATCATCTTGTATTTTTTTCCTTTTTATTACATTTATTCTTAGTAAGAAGCTCCTGGTGGAATTATTGAAGTCCTCATGTTCTGTCTAGTGGATTAACCTTTGCGGTTAATGGTGAATGAACTACGAAAACCATATTTGCCTCCGAATTTTTTAAATGTTGTGTATAATTTTATGTAATTTTAATTACCTTTCTGGCTGACAATAGGCTTTGTTAATCATTTAAGGTAGTTGTATCACTAGAGGCACTTAGCATTTTTTGAAATTTATACCGAAAATTATTTAAATAATTTTGCATCGATTGGTGCAAAATAAAATTTATAAACAAAACAATTCCGGA
>JAHBCN010014264.1:0-22928 GCA_019359885.1 Listronotus oregonensis
AGGTACAGGCGCCATTTTGTTTGCTATGATTTTTTCTTCTGTAGGATGTATTCCATTAATATCAATAACATGACTTAAAAATTCAACTTTTGTCTTAAAAAAACTTACATTTATTTACATTTACCTTCACATTAAATTCTTGAAGACGTTTGAATACTTTAACGACGTTTTCGTAACATTCATTAAGTGAAGATCCGTAAATCAATATATCATCTAGATAACACTTAGTGTTGCTCAATACAGATAAAATTGTGTCCATAACGGACTGAAAAATACCAGGAGCCGAGCTCACACCATATGTTAGTCTAGTAAAAGCAAAAATACCTAAATGGGTATTAGTTACTAACATTTTTTGAGTATTTTCACTAACTTTAAGCCTCTGATAAGCGCCTTTTAAATCAATAACTGTGAAGTATTGATGACCACTCAAACAAGCAAATATATCATCAGGTAAGGGTAAGGTACAGGGTTGTCCAACGAAGGGTAAACACCTCTCGAATTTCTTTATTTCAAAAGATATTGAAAAACGGTTTATACAAAAGTTGTAGTAATTTTAGAGGAGAATATGAGCAGTTTGCCATGAAAACAAATTGAACATCTAATAAAAAAGTTATACGAAAAAATATGGTTATCTTCCTTATTTTAAATGGAACACCCGGTATATTATGTGATTTTGGATTCTCTAGAAAATTCTAAACCTTTTCATATAGGGTGTTACATGTCTAAAGTTAAAAGTTTCGGAGCAATGGACAATTGAAAATCAGTAAAATGTCTTATAGCTTATTCTATTAAATAGGCTGAAATGCAAAAAATGTCAACAATGGGACACGTGCTCCAACAGTGGCGTTTGGTTGCCGTGCAGCGAGTGGATCAAACAGTCGTCAAACTTTTGATAGTTTACTTGTCAAAGAATATTCTTCTACTATAACTATTTGTTAAAATGAACAGAAACACGCGTTACTCAAAAGACGAAATGATAGATATGGGGGAATACGTTGGCGAGGAATGTGTATCAGTTGAGAGCGTCCAAACGACAGTATCTAAACATGTATCCCGACAGGCGGCAACCAAGTTTGAGAACGTTGAAATGTAGGTTATAAGAAGAGAGTTGTTATTAATAAGCCTGTTCTCAATGAGGAAAATCAGCTACGAGTTTTGCTTTCCGTTCATGAGAATCCCATCCAAAGTACCAATTCTCGGAGCGAAGCCCTTGGTATGTCTTACACATCTGTGAAGAGAATTTTACAAAATCACAAAGTGCATCCCTATCGCATTTCGTATCACCAGAAGCTACTACCTGGTGATAAAGAAAAAGAGCAGATTTTGTTCTTGGGCTATAGAGAAAATTGACCAAAACCATGACTTTTTTAAAAACGTGTTATTCACCGATGAATCTACGTTTAAAAGTGATCGTACTATGAACCGACATAATATAAGGTACTACAGTCAACAAAATTAATTGGAGAGGGGGAAATTATGAAACAAGGAAGATGGTCAGTGAACGTATGGGGTGGAATTATAGATAACTCTGTTGTTGGCCCATATTTTTTCGAGGTACTTTAACTGGTAACAAATATTTAAACTTCTTAAGAGAATCGTTGCCGACATTATTAGAAAATGTAAACCTTCAAGTTAGAAGAAATATGTGGTTCCAACATGACGGGGCCCCGCCGCATAGCACACGTGATGTCACTTTTTTCTTGACTGAACGTCATGGATCGAAATGGATAGGAAACAGGGAAATCCATGGCATGAAAATAGGGAAGACGACGGACCGATTTCTGGCCTCCTAGGTCCCGGACCTCAGCCCATTGGATTACTTTCTGTGGGGATTCATCGACAATTTCGTGAATGCTACGCCTTGTGAAAGCCCAAATGAAATGAAAGAGAGGATACAAGAGTCTTTTAGAGCTGTCAATCATGATATGCTACACAACACGTCAGAGAACTTTATAGAGCGCATGCATATGTGTTTAGCCGCTGAAGGAGGTATTTTGAACCAGATTACGTTAATGGATTACTAAATGTTAGATGTTTTTGCTATGCAAATAAATGTTTCTTTTTTTGTTATTTAATTATTTTGCATTTCAGCCTATTTAATAGAATAAGCTATAAGACATTTTACTGATTTTCAATTGTCCATTGCTCCGAAACTTTTAACTTTAGACATGTAACACCCTATATGAAAAGGTTTAGAATTTTCTAGAGAATCCAAAAATCACATAATATACCGGGTGTTCCATTTAAAATAAGGAAGATAACCATTTTTTTTCGTATAACTTTTTATTAGATGTTCAATGTTTTCATGGCAAACTGCTCATATTCTCCTCTAAAATTCCTACAACTTTTGTATAAACCGTTTTCAATATCTTTTTAAATAAAGAAATTACGAGGGTGTTTACCCTTCGTTGGACAACCCCTTACAGTGATCGCTATCCAAAACTTGGTTTAGAGTCTTCTTGAAGTCTACACAAATTCGTAACTCTTCTGAAGACTTTCGAGGAACAATAACAATTGGACTCGCACAACTGCTAAAACTAATCTTTTTTTAAAAATTTCCCGATTTAACCATTTTAGTTAACTCTATCTCTACTTTTCTTTAATGCATACGGCACGTCATATGCTCTATGAAAATGGGTTGAGAATCGGGTTTTAACTTTAAATCTATCTCGAAACGCTTAATAAAAGAATCTGTACAATTATCAAAACTATCTTTGAATGTTGATTTAATTTTAAAGACTAAATTAGAGATTTCTTGACTTTCAGACGCGCATTTATTATACTGACTGGACATATTGACATTGTTCTGACCTTCCAACATCGACGTGCAAGAATCATTCGACACATTGGCTGTACTGACATTAGAAATCTGACCAAAATTAATTTTTTCTCTCCAATTCGGATGTAATTTATTCAACCAGTTCTTACCTAACAAAGGTGTAAAACTGTTTTCACCATTTAAAATGACTAATGGTAAATTTACAATTTCATTATGAACTTTGACAAATACATCAGTCTCACCTATAATATCTACTCCTTGACCAGTAAGTACTTTTAAATTATACTTTACAGGATAACCTTTAAGTTTGAATAAAAACTTATTAAAATCGTTAACATGCATCACAGTACGACAAGCACCTGAGTCAATTTCAAATGGTATCTTCTTACCATTGATTTCCAAATGGACTTTTTCAGGAGACGCTTTACCTGTTTCCAATGACAACAACACTCCTAGGACTAAGGAATCTCCATCTTCCTCATCTGGTTGTTCACCTTCAAGGGCATTGACTTTTTGACTATGACAAACTCTACTTGTGTGACCAATTTTCTTACACTTGAAGCACTCCCAGTTTTTCGCAGGGCAAGTTCTTGGATCATGCTTTCTTGCACAACGAAAACAGGGCTTCAGCTGACCACTTGACTTTGAATTTTGACTTCCATGGCTACGATCACTACTTGCATGGCTTCTACTATTGTTTCCAGGGACTTGTCCTGATTTATTTTTGGTTTTAAAAGAAATTTTGTCCAAATTCTCTTCTACCATAGAAACATTTTGATGACCATCTGTTCCCATTGACTTTATTTGACCTTCGGTTAGTTCCATTGCCAGAGCAATTTCATAGGCTCTCTCAAAAGTTAGATTATCCTTGGATAACAGCTTACGTTTAATATTCCATGATTGCAGACCACAAACCAATCTGTCCCTTAAGCATTCTGGTAGAAACTGACCAAAATTGCAATACTGTGCGACATTCTTTAGCTTTGCCACAAAACTTTTGATATCCTCATTTGATTCCTGAGCAGTATTATAAAATTTATAACGTTCTGCAATTACTAACCTCTTTGGGCTGTAATGGTCCTGCAAAACTTTCTTCAACGCACCAAACGACTTCGTGCTGGGTAGATCTGGAGCTACCAAATCTTTAAGGATACTGTACGCCTCTCCACCGATCAAAGTTAGAAGCAAAGGTACTTTTTTATCATCTTCTACGACATTACAAATGAACAACTGTTCTAATCTTTCTAGGTAAGTAGCAATATCGCCGGTTTTAGGGTTGAATTGCTCAATAGAACCAATTAGCGACATCTTCACCACGTGTTTTTGGGCAACACAATTACCGCTTTACTTCTTCCTTCCTACGACGACTGGACTATTTCAGCTTCAGGCTGACGCCGACGTGAGTTTCGACTGTACTCGTCGCCAATAAATATGTTGTGTATTTCTAATACAAACGACAACTTTAGTTTCACAAGACTTTATTCTCAAAAAAGACTTTACAAGATTAAAACGTGACAGACATCTTAACATTAATTTTTATGACACTCTTGACTGTCATATTTCAGTCAGTGGGAGTGTGTTCGGAAATTCACTCCAGATATAACACTTTGGTCCAGCAGAGGGTGACTACATTCCTGCTGGAAGCATCCGCGAGAGCACGGTGACTCTTAGTACCAGACCCGAGGTGTAGCTTGGTTTTCTCAGGGCTAGCAGTGTCTGCAATCCGTATGGATAAGCACGACTTTATCAGTGATGTTCCTACTGCTTATTTCTTATGCAGCTATGGTTAGGCATATGAGCTCAGTTTGAGGCACACTTGGCAACTTACCCATAGCCCATTTGAGGTTGAAGTTTAGAGATTTAGAATAGATTCCACATCCCGTATCTTCTTTTGTTTTTGAACCATCTGTGTAGGTGGGGATTAGATCTACCACGTTATTGTTCGATTTTCGTTTGATGTCAATTTTGTAGGGTTTGTTAAAAACAAAACATGGCACAATAGAGTCGACTTTTGCCTGCAGTAGTGGAAGCAAAACTATGGCCTCAATCCACAAACAACGTCTCTGTGCGCCAACTTCTACATCGGGCATTATACCAACAGTGCGAAGGCGCAACATAACCCCCACAACAACCTCCGTGATGAATATGTCAAGGGGTGTAAGGTTTAGGATTACCTCCATGGCCCTAGTTGGTGTTGTTCTCATGGCTCCAGTGGTGTTGAGACAAGCCATTCTCTGAGCTTGGTCTAGTTTTCGGATGATTGTCGTTTACTGGGCTTTCTGTCCCCAGACAATAGCACCGTAGGTTAGCATAGGTCTTATGATGGCCGTGTAGATCCATAGAGTGACTCTAGGTGACATTCCCCAGGATCCGCGTATGGTCCGGCAACAATGCTTATAAGAATTTATGCCAGGGTTCTTACATTCAACTATACAACAACTACTCATTATGAACCATTTTTAATATTTTTATCTAATTGTTTACATTTAAATCAAGCATAATATAACAAAAATTTTACCACAGCGAGCTCTGTAATTGATTCAACTGTCTCACCATAAAATCCGCTCCCTGCCAATAAAAATTCTTCCAATTTTAGAATAATATCTTTATAAATATGAAAGTAAACTGCTGTCAACCGCCTGCTGGGTCACCTGGTATATAATAAGTTTGTAAATGTGACGTCATTTTGATGAATACATATAGATGATAGATATAGAATACATATAGATTTACATCTGTTGAAATAAGAAACTAAACTATGTTTGCCAGTAAGCTGTGAAAACAGAAATTATCTTATTTTTAGCAGCAAAAGTATCCCATATCTTTAAAATATCTGCTCTCAAATATATATATTTTTTAAAATTTATTCGTTTTAAGAAATTTGTTTTCTTAAAAATTGATATTCTACCAAATTTCCAAATTATGCGTTATTTTTGTTGTTAAGTGTAGTTGTTATTGGTAAATTTTGTTCTCGTTAAAATTACAAGTTTATAGTACAAAGTATTTACTTTGTTATAACCAAAGAAATTATACTCATATACCTGGTTATACATTTGGGAGTTGGTTTTTATTTTTTCTGATTCTATTTTTAGATAAAGGTAAAAGCACTTCTCCATGGCATATTTTACACAGCATTGCGATTGTAGGAAATATATTGTGTTTTATTCGTTCGCAGTGTATTTATGTCGCTGTGGAGAAAGTAAGAGAGATTAGCTAACCTAGTCCAGTCACTAAATGTTTGCCTCTCCGAATTCTTTATAGTTATACTAGTCCGGGAGGCCATCGCAAAAAATCTGGCCAATATACTATAGTCGATTCAAAACCGCACTGGTGCCACAGCTCCGCGAGTTTTTTTAATATAGGTCGAAAACTATTGATCATAGGAAAAAAAGGTATAGAATAAAAATTAATGGTCTAATAAAACTTCGTATTTTTTGTTTAATATTTTTTTGTAGCTCTTTTAGTTTTGAGATATTAACGATTCAAATTTAAAATACAAATGCAAATATCTCAAAAACTAAAGATATAATAAACAAACAAATATGCTTTTTAGTAGACTCTATGGAAAAGGTTATAAACACATTTTTAATAAAATAAGTAATAAAGGAGATCAACAATTTCGACAATAACCATATTTTTTGGTATAAGTAAATACAACTCCGATCCATCTAAAAATTGATTCAAAATATTCTATTTATTAAATGAAATAAACTAATACACATGTGTCTCGAGGCAATGGGGGATAACATGGTGGCACGGATATTTTATTTAATTTTTTTATTCCAATATCTGCACCCATTCCGATCCACTTAAAACTTTAACTAAAAGAATAAAGATAAACTCTATTTTATTGAAAAAAAGTGCCTCCTCTATCTGGGTGTTATAAACCTGGCAGGACGCTTAACAGTTCTCGATCTCCTATGCTACTATGTGTATAGCTCATCGTTTAAATATTTTTATTATCGATTTAAATAATAATATTAATAATTTATAAAGACAGTTGCTTATTTAAAATGATCTTAAAAAAAATTTAATAATATTTTTAACATCCTGAATTTTTTATCTTTTTTATTTAGCGTTACACTTTTAAAACATTTCTCTTATAAAGCTATTTACTTTTTCTAGGCTTAAAGCCTTTTTTATTCAAATTATTGTATTTATCTATTTATTTACTAATTTAAAATATAATTAAATTAAAGGTTAAACATTAGTTTAACTGAAAAAAACAAATGCGCTTGTTGCTATGTTGTTATTATTTGTATTATTTGACTGTAAGTTAAGAAGAAGTAGATGGCCTAATAAAAGAAATGTTTTAAAAGTTAAACGCTAAATGAACTATAAAACCGTTTTTTATGTTAAATATATGATTAAATTTTTTTCAGATCATTCTGAACGAGTAACTGCCTTTATAATTTATTTGTATTAATATTTAAATCGACAATAAAACACTTTAGACGATACACATGGTAGTATAGGAGAGATGTTAGTATAGAGAAATGTTAAGCGTCCTGTCAGGTATATAATACCTAGATGGAAGAGGCACTTATTTTTTTTTTAAATAAAATAGAGTTAAAATTTTCTTTTAATTAAAGTTTTAAGTGAATCGGAATGGGTCCAGTTATTGGACAAAAAAAATAAATATCCGTGCCACCATGTTATCCCCCATTGTCTCGAGGCATATGTGTATTAGTTTGTTTCATTTAATAAAAAGAATATTTTGAATTAATTTTTAGATAGATTGAAGTTGGTATACTTACTTGTACCAAAAAATTGTTATTAGCAAAATTTTGGACCAAAATCAGTTTTTTGCTTATATCTCCTGTGTGTAACCTTTTTCATAAAGCTTGTTTAAAAGCACATTTTTTGTTTAATACATTTGTTTGTAGCTCTTTTAGATTTTGGGATATTTCCATTTTTATTTTAAATTTAAATCGTTAATATCTCAAAAACTAAAAGTGCTACAAATTTTTTTATTAAACAAAATTTACGTAGTTTTATTAGACTAATAAGTTTGATAATATACATTTTTTCCTAAAAGCAATAGTTTTTGAGTAAGGCTTTGACTTGACTATAGTTCATAGTAATACAAAAAAAAATGTATACATATCTCTTATTGGCTAGATTTTTTGCCTGTGGCCTCCCGGACTATACCTATTGACTTAAAATTATGACAGTAGTCGTACAATAACCCAAATAACAAAAGTTATATAGCGCCGATGTTTTTTTTAAACTGTTTTACGCGAATAACTCAAAAATCTTGAGTTTTGTAAACAAAATCATTCTTATTTAAAATGAAGCTTAAAGCTGAAACAAAACAAGAATTTTGTCTTTTTTTAATGTCTTGTTGTAGATGCAATACAAAGCATGTTATGGATCTTCGAAGGCGATTTTTTGTTTGTCTTAAATTTATTTAAAGATTTGAACCTTAAATAAAGGCAAAACAAGACATTTTTTTGGGGAAAATTTATAAAACCTATTTCAAGGTACAAAAGAATTTTAGCATGAGCACTGCAAAATCCTTTGTATTTTTGAGAAGAAAATTTAATATGCTACCTTTTCAGAATAAAATATACAGGGTGTTCTATATAAAAAAATGAGGTTAGGTTCGATATCTTTATTACCTCACCCCTTATACATATTCTGAAAACGACACATTATTTAACAATCATTATAAAGAAACTTTTTAAGAACAATTTTAGAACATTTTTCTGTATCTCTTTTAACTAAGAAACTATAGAGTCGTTCTAAAATTGACATTTTTTTGATTTTTCCCCGTATCTTTTAAGCGAGCGAAAATTTTTAAATTTTGATTTTACCATTTTTAGTTTGACCCAAAAAGACTATTTGATGCCCATTTTTTAATAGCACTTACACTTACTTATAAAACTATTATAAGACCAGTTGTAACTTATGCTAGCGAAACATGGACCATAACCGTACAAGACACGTTACTATTTAATCGTTTTGAAAGAAAGATCCTTAGAAAAATATTTAGTGCAGCCTGGGATCAACAAACGTTGCGGTATAGGATGCGCACGAACAACGAGGTTTATGAAAATATTAATAGTTCAAGTATAGTACAAAAAATGAAGTCAACCAGATTAAGATGGCTGGGACATGTCCAGAGGAGTAATGACTCAAGGCTAATTAAAATGGTCTAGGAAGAAACCCCTAACAACAAAAGACCACTTGGGCGCCCAAAACTTCGGTGGCGGGATAATATCCTCAAGGACCTTTAAACCCTGGGTGTGCTCAATTGGGAAGAAGCTACAGGATCGAAGAGAATGGAGGAGAATTGTTGAGGCGGCCAAGACCCACCGGGGGTTGTAGAGCCATGGATTGGATTGGACTTACAATTACGGAGATACCCTATAAAAGTGTCGAAAATTTAATAGCCTCTACAGGGTGTGCCAAATTCGAGCCTTATCATTGGGATCTTGGAAACTTGAAGAGATACGAGGTCGGTTAAATGAAGGCAAAGGTCCGGAATTTGATTCTGATTAAAATGCCACCTCTAAAGTTTAAAAATTAGATAGATATACCGACTACGATCCATCTTAAAATTGGTTTAAATGGTTCTGTTGAACAAAGGCAAAGTTTCGCAATTTGATGCTGATCAAAATGCCACCTTAAAAGTTTATAAATTTTGAATACTTCCGAAGACTTTTGAAAAAAAAAACGAATATTCGCGATTTTATTTTTATTTTTTTATAACTCTAAGTAAATAGATATAACAAAATAAATTTTACATTTTTATTGCTACTTGTTCTGTTCTACAAGACAGTGTTATTAGATTTACACGCCGACATTTCGTGTTTGAGTTGCCATCTTCAGCTTTGTTTTTTTAAATACGGCCCTAGATTTTCTATTACGGATTTTAAGAGCAAGAAATTATGTGTTAGAGAAAGACATAGTTTTGTGACATTAGAAGCTCTTAAATAATTAAAAATCCAGCGCCGTATTTAAAAAACAAAGCTAATGATGGCAGCTCAAAGATGAAACTCGGTGTGTAAATTTAATAACAGTGTCTTGTAGAGCAGAAAAAATAGCAATAAGTGTGTAAAATTCATTTTGTTATATCTATTTAAATATTGTCATAAAAAATATTAAATAAAATTGTTTTTTGTTTCAAAATTGCGCAACTTTGCCTCCATTAAACCGACCTCGTATCTTTTCTAGTTTCTGAGATCCAAATGATAAGGTTCGAATTTGGGATACTCTGTACATGATATATGTCTAGAATGTTTTGAAGAAATAATAAATTTAATAATATACAGGGTGTTGCTATTTAAACTAAGAAAGTTGGTATTGGCCACTGCTACATGACACGCCTTGTATAAAAAGTTTTTGTTGAAAAGAAATGCGGAATTAAACATACCAATCGGCATGTTCGGGCGTTTTTCGAACACGCCATCCTTTATTTATTTTTACATTTATTTCATTTGGCTGATACTGTAAAGTTTTTTAATTTTTTTATTATATTGGGTAGTTTTCAGCTCTTTTCGCATATATAACCTAATTTTTACCTTCAGTGACTGTACTGTAAAAATAAGCATTATTGTTCTAGTTCCTATATATTTTAAGCATATAAAAAATTATCTTATAGTCATTGTTATTGCTCTGATGCAAGAAAATAAATGATTCTCATTAAATTTGTTTTTATTTTATTAGTTTTAAAAAACGATATTCCATATAAACAAATATCAGTATCATATTCAAAGATGTCTAGAATAGAGGTACGTTTACTGACTAATTTTAGATCTCAGTACTTTAAGAAGCCGAGATTTTTGGATAGGGCTCCTATTTGACATGAGTGTTTTTGATGGGATCTCTTCTCTTTTGTCTAAGTTCAATGAATGGAAAAATGATTGAAGAGAAATGATTAAGTTTTGGTTTAGTTCCTCTTCTTCTTCTTTCCGGGAACCGTCTGGATTCACTACCGGAGGCAGCGCAGCCTCTTGGTCTTTTTGTGCCTAATCTCCCATTATCTTTTATAGCAATCCTCCCATTAGTCTTGTTCCTTCTAGAAGTCTGTATAAACCCGAGACTGGTTGGTTGATATATTCCTGAGGGCTCATTACCGGTTGCCCAAATAATGCCTGTCCTTTGTGATTCAATGCTTTACATTCGTACAGGATATGGTAGGCTGTTTCTTTCCCCTCGTCGCACATTCTGCAAGTTGGGTCCCCATTGTATGAGCCTATCTTGTTTAGGAGTCCTTTTAGGTTATCGTGCCCTGTTAACAACCCTACTGTTATGCGAAGTCTTTTCCTACTTCGTCTGAGTAAGTCTTCCTTCGTTCTTTTGGATAGGCCACTTATAAAGCTTTTTCTATGTCTAATTCTACTGAGGTTCCCCCAGTATTCCTCGTGTTTGTTTCGAATACATTCCCTGGTTTTGCACAAAATTTGCATGAAATATGAAGCCCCTTTTTTACTTTAAGAACTGAGGCACCCATCGCGGACAATGGTTAATCCTTTTTTTATATTTAATTCTTTGTGCAAGATATATCCAATACTTTTCCTTAAATGTGTTACACAATGTTATGGTTTCAATAACGCTAAAATCTTGGACTTCCATAACATTGTCTTTATTTGTTAATTGTTACACAACGTTTCGGTTAGTGATGTATCTCTTACCGTTTTCAAGTGATAGCTAAAAACTATTCTTACTTAGCTACGACTTATACAGGGTGTCCCAAAAGGTATGGTCCAAAGTTTGGGATCATGTATATTGGATCAAAATAAGGTAACAACTTCATATAACTTTTTGCTCTATGTCCCTTCTTTATCGAGCTATTAGCTCTTAAAGGTAACAATTGAAAATCGATTTTTTATTAATAACTTTTGAACGGGTTGTACGATCTGGAATTTTTTTTCTGGACTAATTTTAGCTAATAACTGTCTTGCATAAACTGCTATAAACATGCCCCGAAACCATCAAAGATACCAGGTCCGGACTATCAAATTTGTAAAAAACTTCAACATTTTTGCAGTGTTGCCATATTTAACATTTTAACCTTACTGGTAGATTCCCCTGAGTTTTCCATGAAAAAAAGGTATACTTTATCTTTATTGATTGGACGGGCGATTTTCGCATAAAATGCATTTAAAACCATTAAGGTATACTTGAGGGCTCTCGATAAGATATACCCTGGGGCTCTTAATAAGGTGTACTTAAGGACTCCCTATGAATCTTATGTCAAAATCTACTACAAGAAGTCAATTTTCAGCTAAAAATTATAAATTAAAAGTTAAAAAAAACTTAATTTATTTTAACAAAAAAAAAAAAAAAAAAACAAAACCATACAGCAAAGTAGAAACTTTATGATTATTAGTAGAATAACAAAAAAACTGCTATGCGTAAATTTAACTAAGGTATGTGTTCAAAGTGAGCACCCTGTACAGCTATACATTTTCTTAATTTACTAAGACATGCTCTTTGAACCAAACAACATGTTAGGATTATTCCTTATTGCAGCGCAATGAAACATATTTCTTTCTAATAAATCTTCAAATAAAATCAAGACGGCCACTTTCGCTTTTATTTATAAGTTTTAGCTGAAAATTGACTTCTGGTAGTAGATTCTGACATAAGATTCAAAGGGAGTCCTTTAGTACACCTTATTGAGAGCCCCAGGGTATATCTTATCGAGAGCGCTCGAGTATACCTTAAAATTTAAAATACATTTTACGCGAAAACCGCTAGTCCTATCAATAAAGATAAAGTATACCTTTTTTTCATAGAAAACTCAGGGGAATCTACCAGTAAGGTCAAAATGTTAAATATGGCAACACTGCAAAAATTTTGAAGTTTTTTACAAATTTGATAGTCCGGACCTGGTATCTTTGATGGTTTCGGGGCATGTTTATAGCAGTTAATGCAAGACAGTTATTAGCTAGAATTAATCAACAAAAAAATTCCAGATCGTACAACCCGTTCAAAAGTTATTATTAAAAAATCGAGTTTCAATTGTTACCTTTAAGAGCTAATAGCTCGGTAAAGAAGGGGCATAGAGCAAAAAGTTATATGAAGTTGTTACCTTATTTTAATCCAATCTACATGGTCCCAAACTTTGGACCATACCTTTTGGGATACCCTGTATACTATCCCTTGTTTACCGAAGCTTGACCGATTTTCACGGTTCAGCAACAGCTGCCAGATATTCGGAATATTAGGCTTGCTAAATACATTTTGGTTGTTTACAATTATTACATCTTTAAATTTTGTTTACTTCCAGTGAGTTTCTTTGTGAATGGTTTTTGCTTCCGACCATTATATGCAGTGTTGTTTTGGCCAAGCGTGTTCGGCAATCCTTGACTTCGGCGTTTCACCTTGTTCCATATGTTTTTTGTGTTCTTTGACTCTAACTTCGAGTGGTCTTTTCGTTTTGGTAGATACAGTCATTATTTGAAACATTGTTGTCTGGTCTCGTCTTAGTAAGAATACTTCTTAGAATAGTTTGGGATTTAAATGCCGTTTTAATATTGCACTTATTCGCGATTCTACGGATTTTTCCGAAGTTTCTTTAGTATATGGAACTGTCATAAATATTTGGTCACGTCTCGTTCAAGTAAAAGTTTTTTTTTTAGTTTTACAACAGAATTCTAATCACTTTAACGAAACCAAACAGGGGGTCATGCGTACTCTATATAATCGTACAGTGACCTTATGTAACAGTAAGAAATCCCTGTAAAAGGAAATAAGTAACATAACTAGGGATCTTAAGCAGAACGGATACAGTGAGAGGCTAATAAAGGAAATAATCGAAAAATATTAAAATAAGACAAAAAAAAAACTCTAACTTGAACGAGACTCTACATGACCAAATATTTATGAGAATTTCATATATAAAAGGAACTTCAAAAAAGATTCGCCGAATCGCGAATAAGTAATATATAATATTAAAACGGCATTTAAATCCCAAACTACTCTAAGAGGTATTTTTACTAAGACGAGACCAGACAACAATGTTTCAAATAATTACTATCTACCAAATTTCCCAGACCACTCGAAGTTTGAGTTGAAGAACACAAAAAACATTCGGAACGAGGTAAAATGTCAAAGTCAGAGATTAGCGAACACGCTTGGTCAAAACAATACCGCATACAATGGTCGGATGCAAAAACTATTCATAAAGAAACCCACTGGAAGAAAAGAAAATTTAAAGAAACTGTAATAATTGTGAACAACCAAAATGTATTTAGCAAGCCTAGTATCGATAATCCGAATATGTGGCAGCCGTTGCTGAACCGTGAAAAGTCGCTTAAGCTTCGGTGAACAAGGGATAGTATATAAGTCGTAGCTTTTAAGAATAGTTTTAGTTATCACTTGAAAACGGTTGGAGATACAACACTAACCGAAACGTTGTGTAACAATTAACAAATAAAGACAATGAAAGTCCAAGATTTTAGTGTTATTGATATATCCAACACGTTTTTTTCAATGCTAAGGCATCAATAGGCGTTCGCATTACTACATTTCTCGACAGAGCGACAAAGTTTAGTAATCCGTTTACTAAATTTAAATCGCATAATTACAGATAATGCGATGGGCCATCCAAAATATCACTGCAAAATATTTAAACTGCGACATAAAAAAAACTTTTCGTCGGATAGCGACTGCCATTAGCTTGTTGAAACAACGTTTTATAAGCAGTCATTTACCGGAAGATCAACTTTGCATCTTCAAAAGGGTCCAAGTTATAAATTTTTGAGAAAATGATAAATTTTAATGGTTTTTATGAGTTTCTTTTGCGAGAAATGCACCGAAAGTTTTACAAATAAAACCATTTTGTTTTTTTTCGTATCGCGATTAAAATACAATTACATACTTTAATTCACATGTTTTACTTAAAAAAAACCCTATTTATAGTTTTTTTTATATAGACAAGGGGAAAGTATAACTTTTGTACTGAAGATAGTATCAGGGCCGATCCCAGGTATCATTCGCCTGCGTGCCAAAAACAAAAATGTCGCACTTCTAAAGAATTTTTCAAAGAGTGACCGCAAAAACTCCCTGTTTTTTACAATTCACAGAGAAGTAAGGAAATGACATACAGGTATGTATTTTATACCAAAGTACTCGTCGCAAAAAATTAGGGTGAGCATTGCTTTTCGTTTTTGGAAAATTTTTAAAAATCACCCCTATTTAGGGATTGAAAAGTTGCCAAATCTGAAGAATTGCAAAAACAGCAGTGGTATTAAAAGTTATTCTCACTGTGATTTTTGTTTCGAATGGACCTTGGAAAAATAAAATAGTACATCTCCATTCCGGAGAAAGTTGTAAACCAACCCCCATGGACTAAGTGGGGATGATTGCACCCCCACATAGTTGGTTTGCAACCTTTTCAGGAATGGAGATGTATTATTTTATTTTTCCAAGGTCCATTTAAAACAAAAAACGCAGAGAGAATAACTTATAATACCACTGCTATTTTCGCAATTCTTTAGATTTGGCAACTTTCCAATCCCTAAATAGGGGTGATTTTTGAAATTTTTCCAAAAACGAAAAGCAATGCTCATTCTAATTTTTTGCGACGAGTAATTTGGTGTAAAATACATACCTCTATGTCTTTTCCTCGCCTCTCTGTGAATTGTGAAAACACAGGCAGTTTTTGAGCGATTTTTGCGGTCACTCTTTACTTATACCATCACCAGTCACTGCTTTGAAGAGCCAATTTGCCGACATTGAATTGCAATCGCAACGACGACTTGCGGAGGTCGTCAATATGAATCATCATGATGCTGACATGATTATTTTTATACCAGGTAGATACTTACACACCTTACTGGATCCCTAGGACATCGAAAAAAAGGAAAAAAATCACTCGAAATAATACAGCAGTTATTGACAGAACTGTAAGAAATATATTTGCCCTAGTTTCTTTAAAATTGTTAGACAATGTTATGGTTTCAATAACACTAAAATCTTGGACTTCCATTGTCTTTTGATACACAACCTTTCGGTTAGTGATGTATCTCCAACCGTTTTCAAGTGATAATTAAAAACTATTCTTAAAAGCTACGACTTATCTGCTATCCCTTGTTCACCGAAGCTTGACCGACTTTTCACGGTTAAGCAACGGCAGCCAGATGTTCGGAATATCGACACTAGGTTTGCTAAATACATTTTGGTTGTTTGCAATTATTACAGCTTCTTTAAATTTTCTTTTCTTCCAGTGGGTTTCTTTATGAATGATTTTTGCTTCCGACCATTGTATGCGGTGTTGTTTTGACCATGCGTGTTCGGCAATCCCTGATTTTGACGTTTTACCTCGTTCCGTATGTTTTTTTTTGTGTTCTTTAACTTGTGTGTGTCTTTTTGTTTCCCCGATGTATACCTCACCACATTCACAGGGTATTTGGTAGATACGGTCATTTTTTAAAACATTGTTGTCCGGTCTCGTCTTAGTAAGAATACTTCTCAGAGTGGTTTGGGATTTAAATGCTGATTTAATATTATACCTATATCCTATTCTGCGAATCTGGAAGAGGACTATAACCCCATTTTTTAAAAAATACAAAGAAAATGCGAGAAGGCCAAAAACGATTTACGACAAAAACACCAAAACAAATTGAACAGACTTTACAGGAACCGACCAACAACTCAGACTGTCAACAAAAATACTACTCCAAAACCCTCTCGGAAACAGAAAAACAGCTCTTAGGACGGGGATTAAACTTTGCCATAGCTCCAAAGCATACACCTACTCTGGACATAATTAGTTCTTTAGAAACAATACGGCTCCAGGGACCAGATGCGGAAGAAATTCGATGGAAAGTTAGAACCGTTTTAGAAACAAAACAAAGCAACCCCACCAACCTCAATCAAAACGAATTAGTAGCTCTAAAAAACCTTTAAAATGATACATCCATCAAAATTCTTCCAACAGACAAAGGGAATGCCGCTGTAGTCATGGATACATTTACCTATCATGGAAAAATAGATGACGTCCTTCGAAAAGGCAAATACAGATCTCTTGATCAAGATCCTACAACCTCAATAGAGAACAAAATTTACAGGACTTTAAGAAAATATAAAAACTTTTTGACGGACGGAACTAGATCAACTCTAACACCTCATAATAGTAAGCCTAGACGTAGTCCACATCTATATGGACTACCGAAAATACACAAGGACAGTATATACCTTTAAGAACTTAATAAACCATTCGTCGGTAAGTCACCATCTTTTGTTAAAAACTCCAGTCATTTTGTTGAGATTCTCAAAAATGTAGAAATAGGACCAAACGATACTTTCATAAGCTTTGATGTAGAAAGTCTGTATACAAATGTGCCAGTAGAAGAATCGTTAAGCATCATTCGGGCCAGGCCTAACCAAGGTGATACCTTAGTAGAGCGCACCACCCTGCCGCTGCGCTGGATGGAGTGATGGAGTTGTTGGAGCTGTGCCTCCGTAGTTCTTACTTTCAAGTGAAAGATAAGTACTATGCGCAGGACAATGGACTTTGCATGGGTTCGTCGCTCTCACCAGTGGTAGCAAATATTTATATGGAATGGTTTGAAAAACACGCAGAAAAAACTGCACTAATTAAACCAAAAGTTTGACTACGATATGTTGACGATACTTTTATTGTTTGGACAGGTAATGACGAAAAACTTGAAGGTTTCCTAAAACCCACTGGAAGAAAAGAAAATTTAAAGAAGCTGTAATAATTGCAAACAACCAAAATGTATTTAGCAAACCTAGTGTTGACATTCCGAATATCTGGCTACCGTTCCTGAACCGTGAAAAGTCGATCAAGCTTCAGTGAACAACGGATTAAAAATAGTTTTTAGTTATCACTTGAAAACGGTTGGAGATACATCACTAACCGAAAAGTTGTGTATCAATTAACTAATAAAGACAATGGAAGTCCAAATTTTGGTGTTATTGATATTTTGCCCTCTTAAAAATACAATAAAGTAAGTTAAAATAATAAGTAAGTAATAAGCAAATACCAGGCAAAAGCTCTCTTCATGACTGCGATATGAATCAGCGAAAGTACTTGTAAAAACTACTACTGGCTCAGCCGGACTTACTGGTAGAAAAAGGCAGGAGGGTTTGCGGCGTGCGGTCGAGTGATTAGACTTATGAGAATATCATTCGACAATGCTTATACTTAACATTAACGTTATGTACTCAACGGCTTGAACCAGTTTAAAAGTTAAACGTAAAACATAATTAAAAATGCAAATAAAATTTGAGGCACAAATTTTATTTCTGGCCATCTGATATAGAGCGACCAGAAGGACAATCACATGCAGGCTTTCGAAACAATCGGCAAATTTTTGTCTATCGAGAATATACGGCAGCCTCGAGTCCAGTCGATTGGGCCGAACCGAGCGTACCGGCTCAATGCGTTCCTCCACTAAAATATCTAATCTATCCTATATAAACTAATGCAATAAGCTAATATTACACAATGATATTTTCTCTCTGTGGTTCTAAACTACGTTCTTAGTAGTTTTAAATACTAATTAGTCTTAACTCGTCAAATAAAAATAATTAAGCAAAAATTTAAAAAAATTCGATTAACGTATTTTCACTAAAAATACGCATTTTGAAAAATCTTACGTGGGATTAGGAGTGGCGGGAGGATCTTACGACATCTCACCAAGAGGGGAGGAGAGTCAAAAGATTGTCAAAATCTCCTCACGTAATTAATGGACGCCCCTTTTGCTGCTAAATTTTAGATACCAAATCATCATTTTATTTTGCTCTGTAAACACTACTAATATGAAATTATCCTCGTATAGTCGCTGATAAGTGTTCGAAACAATACCCAAGTAGCAATTATACCCAAAAGTAATACTTATTCATCACATCGGCAACATTGTTACGTACAAACTTCCGTAAGATAATTATCTTGACAAAATAGTGACCCTAAATACTTCAATACAGTTTGATAGATTAGAGTGTTGCAAATTTTCCCGTAATGCTACTTGATTACTGGCTTTTAAAGAGTTGCATTCTTACGCAGGTAGTTGTTTAAAATTGTCTAATAAAGCAGCATATAGACTCCATGATCTACACATTGGATGCATAACAATCTTATCATAAGCAGTTCGTGCCAATTTGTAGATAGTGTTTTCAATTTTAATCTTAGTTCTCATTTCGCTAAAAAATGCACGTACACTATCGGACATAAGCATTGCAACAAATTGATAATTCAAAAATTGTATGGTATTTAATAATCGAGAGACTGCCCTAAATATAACAACATTGTTTTAGGAGTTGGCCGTGATCATATCTGGCCAACAAAACATTATTCCGTCAATATTTACGATTTTAAACATTGATGTTTATTAATATGCTGTTTTTAAGCATTAAAAGTATTGCAAAAAATATAATTATATGGGGGTGTGCAGTGGTTTTGGAATTAATCCAAGTTTACATTTTTGAATTTGTTAACGCCGATTCAGAGAAGTAGAATTTCTGGTAATAGGGAAAAGGTCTATTTCAAAGATTTAAGGTCCCGAGTTTTAAAAGCTTTCCAGAATGAAGAAAAACAAGCTGCTGTTGCTCAAAAGGTTTTTTTAATTAGTACAGTGTCACGGATAATATCATATTTTAAAGAGACATCATTTAAATACTATTCCCAACTCAGGTAGGCCAAGAAAAAAATGTACACGCAGACAGGTTGATAAAAACGCATTTTTCAAAACGATCCGTGGAAGACGCTCCCAGATTAAAACCGAAATATATTTAAAAAAGATTAGTGCAGGCTCGAGTTTACAGTAGGAGAGCAGCAAAAAAACCTTTAATTTCTGAAAGAAATAGAGCTGCTAAACTTGCATTCGCACAAAGGCATTTCAACTGGACTGCTGCTGATTGGGAAATGTGCTAAAGTGTTGCTTTAAATCAGGGGTCTCCAAACTTTCCAGCCTTAGGGCCATACTGATTACTCCAGTAAGTTCCGAGGGCCAAAACCATATTATCATTGTTGCCGGTGGTAAGAAGTGAAATAGTCCACTGATGAAAAAAAAAATCCGAAAAAATACACAACGTTTAAAAAAAGGCTGCAAACGAAAGGCAAAAAACAGCAATTTTTAATTTTCCGTCATTATCAATTTCTAGATTAGTCGTAGAGTACGAGCCATGAGGAGTAACGGACACGACATCTGGTGGACAAGGGAAATAGGTAGACTTCATCGCTAACAGATGGCGTAATAGCATACAGAATAATCTCGTTGGTTCAGAAAAATTCTGGTGTCTTCCACTCACTTCTAGATGGCAGTAATTGGAATATATAAGAAGGCTAGTGGCGCAACCACAAGTCAGTTCCTATGACACTGTTGTTAAATAAAATATTGCATACCTCCTTAAAACGTGTTTGTGCGTGTTTAAGTTTAAGACATCTTTAAAACAGTATTTTGATTTGAATTGTTGCTTTTGTGTGTGAATTAGTAGTATGGAAAAGAAGCGAAAAATTGATAGTGAATGCAGAAAATTCAAAGATCAGTGGAACATTCAGTATTTCGTAATTGAGTCCAGTAACAAGGCGCTATGTTTGATTTGCAATGAAAGCATAGCCGTTCTCAAAGAATATAACATTAAACGTCATTATGAAACAATCTTCATTTACAAAACTCAAAACTGAACAAGAGGCTGCAACTCGTGCCAGCTTTCGTGTGGCTCTTGAAATTGCAAAACGTGGAAAACCATTCACCGATGGAGAAATGATCAAAGAATGCATAATTGCAGTAGCCGAAGAAATGTGCCCTGAAAAGGTAAATTTATTAAAAACTGTCAGTATGTCAGCAAACACTGTGGCTCGAAGGGTAGAAAACATCGCTGAAAATATATCCTCTCAACTGTTCGACAAAAATGGACATTTTGAGTGGTTTTCTTTGGCCTTGGATGAGTCAACGGATGTCAGATACTGCTCAGGTGTTGATTTATATTCGAGGAGTAGATAAAAGCTATGAAGTGCACGAAGAACTTCTTGATATGTATAGTATTCATGGCACAACTACTGGTACAGATATTTTTAAAGAAGTTGAAATGGCCATTAATCAAAAGAACCTTCGATGGAAAAACTTGAAATGTATTACAACTGATGGAGGCAAAAACATGAGTGGGAAAGATAAAGGAGTGGTCGCTCTTGTGTCAAAGGCTGTATGACGGTGGTTCAAAACCATTAGTCTTACATTGTATCATTCATCAACAGTCTTTGTGCGGAAAATGTTTGGATATGTCTGACGTTCTGAAACCAGTCATATCAACTGTTAATTTTATCAGATCTTTTGGCAATCACGACAATCCGCAATTTATTGAAGAGATTGGAGAAACTGACTTACCTTATCATACTGCCGTACGCTGGCTTAGTTGTGGAAAGTCCTTCAGCGCTTTTTTGAACTTCGAGCAGTGATCGAAATTTTTTTGAATGAAAAGCATCGCCCTCTTACTGAATTACAAAACAACGCATGGCTGTGGAAGTTAGCATTCTATGTTGATTTGACAAAACATGTGAACGAACTGAATTTGGGATTGCAAGAAGAAAAACCAGCATCTTCCTGATTTATCACTAATATCCGGAAGAAATTGAGACTGTTTCAATCACAACTACGAAGTAAATGTTTTTCACATTTTAAAACATGTGAAATATTCAGCCACACTACTGAGACTGAGTTTCCTATCGATTTTGCAATCGAAACTTTGAGTGCTTTGAAGATAAATTTTGATACTCGTTTCTCGGACTTTGATGCCATTGCGAATCAAATTAAGATTTTTCAGAATCCTTTTGATACTGACATTGAAACCCTAGCCCCGAACTTCAAATGGAAATGATTGATCTACAATGCAGTGATATAATTAAGAACAAATATCAAAACTCATCTTTGTTGGAATTTTATAAGAGTCTTCCACTGACACAATTTGATAATTTGCATAAATTTGCTCGTGGTCTGTTTTCTGTTTTTGGTACTACTATTTGTGTGAGAAAACCTTCTCCAAAATGAAGTACACAAAAATGTTTACAGATCGAAATTAACTGATGAGCATCTTAAATCTCTTTTAATAATTGGTACAAGTAAAATTAGTCCACAACTACAAACTATTGTCAGTGAAAATCTCAATTACATAAATCTCATTGTATTTCATATGTCATTATGTTTGTTATAAGTTATGTGATTATTTAAAATGTATAAAATGTTAGTTGGATTCATTTCAATAATTTGTTAATTATTATATACTGAAGTTAAATTTTCTGCATATTATACATGTCTTTACTCATTACAATTCTGTGTTTCTTTATCCAACTTATCACAAAAACAATAACAATAAGCCTACAAGAATGTTATGAGTTAGCGGAGTTAGCCCATGACCATATCAATGTAGATGTCATATTAATAATCATTCAACATAAAATTAGAATACTTCAGTAAACTAAATTTAATTTGCTATAAAATTATTTGTTCTCTAAAAGGAGCTTAAGATGCTAGCTCTCCGCGGGCCGGACAAAATCTGTCCGCGGGCCGGATGTGGCCCTCCGGCCATAGTTTGGAGACCCCTGCTTTAAATCATGCTTAAAAAAAAATTTTGTCTGATTGTCACAGTATAATATACCTAGAAAACGATATTAAAACTATAAAGTTTTTGTTATGTTGAGAGCAGGCTCTAAAGTATGCGTTAAATATCATACAGATTTTTAAATTATCAGTTTGTTGCAATACTGCAACTGTCCGAAAGGGTAGGTCAATAAAATAAATTGTAGGATAAACACCAAAACAACTGGGAGTTGTGGGATTGCAAGAAAAAATAAAACAAATAATAATAATTATTTTTATTTTTATTTTTAAGATTACTTTGAGTTTAAATAGATCTATCTAATTTAATATGGTGTATTTAAGTAACTAATTAATCAAAAACCTAATATAATGAAGCAACTGATTGTATTATAGTCACTTAAAAAGTAATAAATGGTTTTGTTCCGAATTTTTCATAAACTTCATTCCAACCTGCAAAGTGTTGTTGTTTGAGACCAGACCGAACTGACAATGTACCATTTATGTTCATATACTCTGATTCTGCTGAGCTGAGCGCTGGCCATGTCAAATTGTCGAACAGCTCCGATGACTCAGGAGTGGGATTCCTAGAAACATAAATCGGTACGGTAATGGTTAGAAGTCCAGAAACAAACCCT
>JAHBCN010014265.1:0-23052 GCA_019359885.1 Listronotus oregonensis
TTTACACTTTTGGACCACCTAGTCCTTAAATACACCTTTCATAAGAGCAAAATAGTGTATACTATTTTTTACCAACAAAACCTTAAAAAATCAATATATTTTTAACAAAACAATGAAAAATTCAGTGTTTTTTTAATACTTGATTTATCTTGCATTAGTTTTTAAAAAATATCGCAAGAACCGTTCTCGACATATTTCGAAATGAATGCATTACTTTCATACATGAAAGATATCAACAATGGTAATTTTAATTATGCACAATTGGTTTGTTAATAGGTGGTATGATGCAACGTTTGAGTTATATAACTGTGGTGGTATATAACCCTCGTGTTATTCTTAAGATAAGCCATTTTACGAGTGAACTAGGTACCTTAAAACACATATATGACTAGAAATAATGTTTAAAATATTGGCGTATTTTATAAAATCTCCAGCAGTAATTTAAGCAATAATTTAAAAATCCTTGACCAGGGTTTTAAAATTTTTAGGTGCTGGGCATGCTGATGATCTTAAATACTTCTTTGACAGTCCCTTAAATGGTACTACTCTTAAAGTATCAGATACTTTGGTTAAGTTGTGGGCGAACTTTGCAAAATATGGGTAAGTTTTAAATAAAGTTTCACTTATAGTATGTTTTATAATATTTTTTTTCAGCACAAGAAATTGTCATAGGTAATAGTCTAAGTGCTCAGATTTGGCCAGATTTTTTTTGCTTATTTTTGAATGGTTCCTTACTTGCATAATTAAATTTAACAAAACCTGCTTTTGCAAATTTTGGGAACAAGTCAAGTTAATTAACTAACCAGAACTAACCAGGCAACAAAAATTCGGCTTAAAATCTGAGCACGAATGGTCTTTGTGAGACAATTTCGCAATGAATATGACACAATCGTTGAAAGATTAATTTACAATATATAATACAGTCGTTACTGAGGTAATAATTGATGACACGATTGACAGATCCGTAAAATCCTGATCAATTCCTGACGTTTCAAATTATACAAACAAATCTTGGTGAAAAATTCACGATACTTTGAGGCAATATTATTTTATTCAAAATTTAACCAACGCTCGTTAAATTTAGCGGCTTAGGTATTGTCAATAATTAAATCTTTAATCGATAAAAAAAAATTGTAACAAAATTTTATATACTAACTGCATGTCGCCCGCGGACTGCACAATTTAGGCTGTTTTGGTTTTTTCCAGTTCTCGCGGAATATTGCTCCTCCCTTTTCTCCCATTCCATCGCGTCACATCACATCACGCTCCCCACGCTTCGTCTTTTGTCACACACACTCGCGGGGTAGCGCGCGTCGTGCGATTGAGTAATTTTTTACTAAATCTTATTTCATTCGTTATAATTTTGTAATATGGTTCCATAGAAACTTTCACCCTACCCCCCAGTTTACCCATTTACGGGAAAGTTTTCTAAAATTATTTCTTAGCTGACGTCTCCCAATATAAGGTTTTTTTGTAAAACTCTCATCCGTATTTTAACCACCCAAGGGATGTAATTTCATAAATGTTAAAACGGATAATTTTTAATCATAATTAATAACCTACATAACAATTTTTATACTTCTGAATTCAAAAATGACGGAGTTCCACACAACCTTTTACCCGCTCTCCCCATTCTACCCTTTAAGGGGGAGGGAAGTTTCCCAAAATCATTTTTTAGCTAATGTCTCCAATTTTTCGGGAGTAATACAACGAGTGCTTAAAAATTACCAATGATTTTCATGAAAGCTTGTTATTTATAATCCCACGAGTCCGAAGAACGAAGCTTGAATGAAAATTATCTGGTTAATTTTTATGCACGAACGGTATATAAAAAGAATATTTCTATAATGAAGAAATGTGGGAGTATTATACTATTAAAATGGTTTTTTTTTGTCATACAATTTTCAATTTCATGCAACATACTTAAAACTATAACTGAAATCGTTTTTTTAATTAATTTATCTATTTCTTCATCGTGTACATGACCAAATCGACTTATTGACTGATTTTGATGTTTCTAATTGACAATACAAACAAACAGGTTCGATTGTTCTGTGTTTGTAAGTAAGTGGAAATACCACGTTGTCTAGGCAACATGAAATGTCCGCTGAAATTTTTTGATTTTTAACGTGTCTTATGGGAAAATTTATATATGAGTGAAATAATATGAGTAATTTCACAACTTAAAAATAAAAATTTTTATGTACATATAACTTTCATTCCCATTTTAACCTCCCCAACAGATGTAATTTAAAAAATATTGAAACAGATCATTTTTAATTATAATTAAAGGCCTAAATACCAATTTTTATACTTCTAAGTCCAGAAATGATAAATTTCAATACAAACTTTCACCCCCCATTCTCCCCCTTTAGGAGGTGTGTTTTCTAAAATTATTTTCTAGCCTTTTTTCATCAGAAATAATGAAGGATTCTAATGGTAAAAGAATTTTTCAAATCGGTCCACTCTTTTTGAAGTCTATTTAATACAAACAAACAAACACATATTTTCTCTTGATAATATTAATATGGATGGACGGAATTTCACTACGGCAGGGATGTATAAAAGAGCTGGGCCTTTTTTCAACTCCCTGTATATTTTTTAATATAGCTTTAATGATTATGATTCAACCCTATTTTTTTATAGGAATCCAACTCCAGTTGCGGACGCAGCTTTGAATAACACAATATGGTCGCCAGTTGACCCTTTGAGCTCTAACTTTAATTACTTAAGCATCAATGAATCAATATCAAATCAAGTCAATCCCAAACAAGCTGGATGGACATATTATACTGGTCTATTTGCAGAATATGGAGATAATTCTTACACAACTTACTAGAATTTGTTGTTATTAATTCACCAATAATAAATTAGTTTATGTATTTATTTTTTGAAATATCGTTACACTTGTTAATTGCATTTTTTTTGAAAAGTTTTAATTCCAATTTAAAAGATGTATAACACTTAATATTTTTCTGTTAAATAAACATATTTTCCATAAGAGACCATAGGTTAGACAAGAAACGCACATCATTTCTTATAGGGGCGTTCCATATTTTTTAAATAAATATTAAGTGTTATACATTTTTGTAATTGTGATAATAAGGGGTTTAAAAAAATTGAATAAAAAAGCCAGGTCCGTATTTAAAAAAATAAAGTTGATGATGGTTTAACGAAAACGAAACGACGAACGAAAAATCTCTCAACGCTGTTTTGTACAGCTTAAAAAGTGGCCATTACAAAGTGCCTTTTGTTTTCCCATATCTCTTTAAATAACGTCAGAATAAAATATAAACGAAATCGGCAAATTTCGTTTTTTTAGGCATAGCTCCGGAACTACTTGGAATTTTAAAACTTTCTGAACAGCATATTGTTAGGCTTGTTCTCCAAACTTATATGAAAATGTTAGGTATAAAATTTGTAGCTTTAAATTTCAACTTTAAAAAGGCGTTTTAAAAATTAATTTCAAACATTTGCCCAATATTCACGGCACTTGCAAGATAAGGGCCTAATTTGTTTATAGTGCCATTGAATAAAAACTATTAATGCAAATTTTATTTACTTAAAGTATATGTTATTGACTATCATTTCCCAAAAAATTAGCCCTTAATATTGAAAATGAACGGAGATAATAATTTAAAAAAAAAGGACTCTTTTAAGCCTTTTTCCGGCTTTTCTTGGTAAAAAATGGTCGGATCGCAATTTTTAAAAACCATTTTGTAGGTTTTTGAATTCTCTACAAACAGTATTTATGAGTAAAGCGATATAGCCAGTACTTTTTGTTATATTAAAAAAAAAACGAAAAAAGGCCCTTTTTTTAAAAAAATTACCTAAAAAAAATTGGTTGGATTATTGATTTTAGAAATCTACAGGTTACTACGGACGTCATAGTACAGTCAGATATTCTGTTAACATTAATTACAAAAATGACCTTCTTTTGCTCTAATGATTGGACTAGTATAAAAAAATGTGTCTTTTTATATGTTTAGACTAAACCAAACTTTATTTGTTTATCTAAACTACTAATATTACTTTGTAAAAATTATTTATTTTAAGATATTCACGTTAAATATTTATGTTTGCATTGTGATTTTTTAAACATTAAATTTCTAGACATTAATTATATGTACAGTCGCCTTAGCCGTGTTTGCAAACTAAGATCATAATTTTTAGTATTTTACAGTTACTAAGGTAAATTATTTTCTTTTTATGTCATCAAAGATTAACATTTATGATCAAGGACAAACACCGGTTTAAAACATTATTATTATTGCAGCAATAATCAAAGAATTAAGTGTTTATATTTGGTCCAATAGTTTTTCATATTCTTCTATGATGAGCTCCAAAGTTCTGGTCAACTTAAGACATTTCTAAAGACCAAAGTGTAAAGGGAGTGAACCAAAATAAATAAAAAAATAGACTTTTTGGATATAAGACCAGTAATAAACCAACAGTCTGGCAATCTGTAACTTGTCCAATTTGTTTTCAATATTTTTTTTCTTATTTTTTTTTTAATTGAGTAATTAAAAAATAATTGTAGTTACACTAAAATACACTGTATATCCAATTTTAGAACACAAATATAATGTTTTCAAACAGCACAAGTTGCTCAAATGTGTTCCTCTAGATCGACACTAGCCTCACTTCGACGAACCCAGTTTTCGCGTACTTTTAACACTCTTTTTAAAATAAAAACGCAAATATCACAAAAACTAAAAGCGTTACAAAAAAATGTATTAAACACAAAATATGCTTTTTAGTAAGCTCTATAAAAAAGGGTATATGTATACACATTTTTAATAAAATAAGTACCACGCTCGGTTGGTAGAGGGTCTTTTTCTGGAGGACTTCATTTTCTTAGCCGCGGTGATACGGTTATTCCGCCGTGACTCGGTCGTCAGAGCCTCGTCTGTAGAAAGCAGGGTGCACCACGTGCAGGTGAGGTTGACATTTAAATAGGAGAGGCTATTTGAGTCGCATCACTACTCCATTATATTAAATTTAGACTACTATATCCGATATCTACACCCCATGAAATTCGTGTGGGTCGAGACAACCAAACTGTTGAGTTTCAGAAGAGAATAGGACTTACTTGGGCAGCGTTTGGGAACCTGAAGGATGTATTTAGGACCAACATCCCGGTATGTCTGAAGGGAAAGTGAAGAAATCCATCAATAAATAACAAGTGGCACAACGAGCTATGGAGAGAGCCATTTTGGGTGTTTCTTTAAGAGATAAGCGTAGTTCATATGTTTGCGAAATGCGATTTGCGAATTGCGAAACTTGTTCTGATTGGTCGATTTCAAATGTGTCAATTGTAGGAACTCTCTATTCTTAAGTTTTTTGCGATTCGCAATATTTAAAATATAGGGGGCGGGAAAATTGACGGATTCTTATTGGTCGACTTAAAATATGTCAGCTGTCCAAGCGGTCAATGTCACTTTTTTGCGTTTCGTAATATTTGAAATGTGAGAAGGGAAAATTGACTTTAATTTATATTTTGCGAATTCCGCAAAAATGAAGACCAGAACATGCGTATTGATATAGATACTCCTTTGATTTGGCGTTGCTCAAAGATTAAGTTACTACGGTTCAATTCCTGGGGCCATGTAAGATATATATATATATATATATATATATATATATATATATATATATATATATATATATATATATATATATATATATATATATATATATATATATATATATATATATATATATATATATATATATATATATATATATATATATATATATATATATATATATATATATTTACCTTTTTTTTTTTAAAAAAAAATTTTATTTTAAAAAAATAAAATAATTTTATTGGCAAAAAAATTTTTTAAAATAAAAATGTACACAAGTTTTACAATTTTTTTTTTATTATACAGTGTGTCCACTTAAGTTCGCACTTATGGGAAACCCTTTTTTATTATTAATTTTACGAAAAAAAGTTATTCTTTCATAAAAGTTCTGCATGGTCCAAAACCTAAAATGCAAACGATATTAAATTTTTTTTGTCGTATACGAGGTATATCAGAAAATATTAATTTTGCTGAGGAATAAAGTACCTTTATTTTTGACAATATCGAAAAAATTTTTATTAAGAAAAGTTGATAAGAACTTAAAACTACGTTCGAATATGCAATTACATCAAATTATATAGAAAATATTTTTTTAATTTTTTAACTACAATAACGCAAATGTAACTGTAGTTACAAAACCAGGATGCACTGATAAAATAATGATTTCTTGATAGCAAGAATTGTTTGACAGTGAATGTCAAAGAAAATTTGTTAAAATGCCGGTAATATTTTGTGGTGGGAAAAAAATAGAAATTGTGTTAATACCCGTCATTTGGGCATGTTTCGAGCAGTACAGAAAAAGTCGTACAAATTTTTGTCGATGTTTAAATTTACATTTTTAAAAAATTTCCAAAAATTAAGCTAAAAAAGTTGTGGTCGACTTTTGAGCGGAAAAGCGGAGGAATCAAGAAAGTCGCAGGGAAAAAATGTTAGGCTCGTCGAAAAAAAGCCTCACG
This sequence comes from Listronotus oregonensis, assembly GCA_019359885.1. NCBI lineage: Eukaryota > Metazoa > Arthropoda > Insecta > Coleoptera > Curculionidae > Listronotus > Listronotus oregonensis. Next base: position 6,548 of record JAHBCN010014265.1, read on the forward strand.
AAATTTTAAAGTATGTGGTAATCAACTTGCCAGGGGGCCTTGTACTGTAGAATATTACTTAAATTAAAAATCCAACCAATTTTTTTTAGGTAATTTTTTTAAACAATAATTATTTAAAAAAGGCCTTTTTTCTTTTTTTTTTTAAATATAACAAAAAGTAGGCTATATCACCTAATTTTTTTTTAGAGATCAAGTACTAACTATTCAATATTACTTAGTAATCACGAGTAAGTACTATGTTATGTTTATCTTTAGGTACTTATTTAGCTCTATCCACTGCGTCACCGGGTCTTTATTGTTTTTTAAAGGATTTTGAAGTGTTTACCTCTTATCAATCCTCTAAAGTGTTTATTGTTCTAAGCGAGTGTAAGTATTTTTATAAGGTCAGATTTATTTTTGGCACTTAAGAAATTTGTGATAAGATTAACAAAACATTCAAATATATACGACGGAATTTGAGGTGAAAAAAATGGAAATTTCTTAAATACCTGTAATAAAATATAAATAAATGCAAAAAAAGAGCACTTTATACCCTAACACACATTTTACATTACAATCTAGCGTTTTGTAGCTGGTTAAGATTCTCAAATTTTACACTTTTATAAATGATACTTTTTAAATGACCCTACAGAAAGAAGTAATTCCGTGAAAGACCAGCTGACCTGGCCGTATCCGGTACCGGACCAATAATATTGCCGTTAAAAGCATTTACCAGGTACTCTAATCATACGGGCATTATGGGTGGGGCAACCATCCATTTGTACCAGATTTTGATCTCCGAACAACTTCTTTCAAGGCGGGTCCAATTTGATTTTGAAATAAGTCCAAATAGGTTTCTGCTGTCAGGTTATAGTCCATAAAAAGGGTCCAATAATATGATGTCCGATAATTCCCACGAATACATTTGTTTTTTGGGGATATTGTGTCCGAGTATGGAAAAATTGATGTTCATTTTCTTGGCTCCAATACCGGTAATTCTGGACATTTGGTTCATTGTTGAGGGTGAATGTACATTCATCGGTAAAACAAATATTTCTTAAAAAATTCCTATCGTTATTTGCTCTTTTCATTATTTCAAAACAAAATTCCATTCTTAGCTCTTCATCTTCTTCCTGGAGCTCTTGATGTTTTTCGAATTTATACGAATAATATTTGTGTTTTTTCAAAGTGCGCAATAGCGTTGTATGATGTTTATTGCCTGGGGGGCAAGGGTCTCACAGACCGTAGCAATCAGACAACTTCAAAGTGTGCAAAGGCTAGCATGCGTATGCATCACGGGAGCTATGAGAACAACTCCAACTGCAGCCATAGAAGTGCTGCTAAACCTGCCGCCACCACACATCTACATACAGGGGCAAGTAAAGGCGGTACTCTATAGGCTCAAAGGAGGTCAAAGTCCAATTATAGAACACCGAAGGACTCCAAGATGGGAAATAGAGGAGGACCAAGAGGTCAGCTCATTGTTTGAGATGCTCTCAGACAGGATAACCCCTCGTTTCATCTTCAATAGACACTTTCGTATTGTCATACCAGATAGGGAGGACTGGAAGGGAGGCCCTCCAATCAAAGCCGATCATATCTGGTATACAGATGGCTCCAAGACCAACAAGGGTGTAGGAGCTGGCATCTATGGAGATAAGCCTAGAGAAAAGGTAATCTTAAGTCTCGGTCAGCACGCCACGGTTTTTCAAGGGAAATCGCAGCAATAGTGCATTGCGCCGTGAGGATTAAAGAAAAAGGGAGTAAAGGAAAAATATCGTTATTTATTCAGATAGCCAAGCGGCCCTGAAGGCCATCAGTTCCCCAAAAGTTAATTCCAAACTAGTCGGGGACTGTATACAGGCCCTGGAAAAAGTCGACTTGGCAAACAAACTTACGTTAGCCTGGGTACCAGGCCACGAGGGCCATCCAGGCAACGAAGAGGCCGACGACCTAGCCAAAAGAGGATCAGCCGCGGAAATGATAGGCCCGGAGCCATTCTGCGGTATCTCGGCAGGTCTCTTCAAGGCATCTATTAAGAGTTGGGTAGACAGGCAGTTTCAAAGCTGGTGGGTACAAACACCGGGACAACGACAGGCAAAGCAGTTCATTAAGACACGTTCGGCCAAGTTTACATCGGACCTACTGAGCCACAGCCGTAAGGTCGTAAGGATAACGGTAGGTCAACTAACAGGACATTGTAAACTCAACAAGCACCTGGAAAGAATAAACCTGGTGGAGGATAGCCTGTGTAGGTTCTGCCAGGAGGCTGAAGAAACAGCCTTACATGTGTGGTGCCATTGCGAAGCACTATGCAGGCTTAGGTTTACTAGGCTTGGGGAGGAGAAGCCAAAACCGGCAAGTTATATGGAGTGGCCAGTGTCGAGACTCTGGAGTCTAGTTAAGAAGACGGGCTTGGACGAGGTACTCTAAAGAACGATAGGAGAAACCACAATAAATCTGGTAAGGTTGCAGTGGTGGAGGTCATTTTTCGCCATCTCCGCTCAAATAATCTAATCTAATAATCTAACGATGTTTATTTCCCTCTTGCCCAAGAACCTTCGTACTAACCATTTTGTTTTTCTCCACACTCAGTAGAATATTTTCGATATCCTGAGTTGAATATTTACAATTATTTATTACGGTACCTTTAGACTCGAACTTACTGACAATACGTTTAATAGTTGAAAGGGACGGAATGGGCTTGGTGGGGAAATAAACTGACATCATTTCAGATACTGCTCTAAAACTGTTTCCCGCATAATGCCACATAATTATGGATACTTTTTCGTCCATTGAATTATTCATATATTTTTCAAATACCGACTGTCACTGATTTATTGACACTGACATTTTACTGGTGCCTGTTTGGTTTACCTGAACCGAAAATTTGGTAATTTTGCAATTATGTACATATAATTGAATAATTCAAGATTTGCTAATTAAAATTTTTTAAAACTTGGCACTGTAAAATGTACAGAGACCAATAATTGACCCCCTTAAAATTTACATGGGGTTTCCTATGTTCGCTCGGCGGCGCACCACCCGGTATAGAAACTTTTACATAAAACATTTTTTCTACTAGCGTATGGAGAGCAGCACTTTTCCGCACGCAATTTAGTTTGGAAAGTGTCACTTTTCCGCACTAGTGCGGAAAAGTATACCCTTGCAAATTTCCGATTTAAACAGGTACTTAAAATGTTTTTAATTCTGAAGTTTGACTTACTATAATTCTATTATTCGCATAGTATTCTTTTATTTGTACAAATTAGGTGTAAAATAAACGAAATATTCACTAAAAATTAATATTGTTTTAAAAACATTGTTTCAAGCATCCTGGTATATATTAAACTTGCTTGTCAGATTTTTAGTTTTGACCGATGCCGGTGTTCATATTATTAAAGATCAAAGTCATTAAAAGTCATTGATAATTAAAAGTATCTTTAGTACATTCTGATCAGTATCGTCGATTTTGAATAAAAAACGTTTCCCATGGAGTCTTCTGACGAGGAATTACCTGAATCTATTCTCAAAGCAGCCGAAATAGCAAATTTAGATTTGTTGCCGTCCAAGTCGAGGCACAGGTACGAGAAAGAATATACAGCATTTACAAGCTGGTGTGGCGAGAAAAAAAATCAAAAGTATGAAAGAAGAAGTTTTTATGGCATATTTCGCGGAACTTGCTAAAACATGTAAACCCAATACCTTATGGTCAAAGTGTTAAAAAGTGTCATTAAGATCGAAAAGAACATGGATTTAAGCAAATATTTCAAAGTTACATCATTTTTGAAGAAGCAAAATGTGGGATTTAGACCCAAGAAGGCCAAAATTTATACATATGGCAAACCCGTATAAAACCGTGACGTATCGGTGTTATTCTAACAGCGTTCGATCTCTACCTAATATCGTTTTAATCTGTGAGCAGACGAAAACTTATTTTTCTAATATTAGATCAAATAAAGGTTTTAATGATATTTTAGAAGAGGCCAAAAAAATTGCCGATAATATCGACTGTGACCATTCGTTTCCTCCGATTAATATTGTGAAACCCCGAACAAAAAAGCGATTATTTGATTACGAGTGTGAATACAAGGCACCTAAAGACCCGGCTGACCAATTCAAAATTAATTTTTACTTTGTAATATTGGACACCGCATTATCAAAATTGGAAGGAATGTTTGAGCAAATAAAGCATCATGATACATTGTTTTTATACGACTGCTTTAGAAAATGGGGTTTAACGCTAAACAAGTTTGAAAATTGTATTTGCGCAAAAATTGTAAAGGAAAATGTTTTTGACACGGTTCTGTCTTAATATGATTTATTTTGTCATTTACGTTTGACATAAGGGGTTAAAACTTTTAGGCATATGAAAATTTTCACACAGCCTGTAAAAAGATAAGATTAAAATAATAAAATGTAATTAATCCTTATTTTCGCAGTCGTGGTATCGTGTGCAACACGTTTGAAACGATTCTGTGTACACTCGTATAGAGACTGCCTACGGCTCGTGCACAAACCTCATACTCGTTAAAGAGTCTTTTTAAAAACTTGTTGCACAATATATATTTTTCTTAAAACCTATATAACTTCCTTCAAATGGATAAATCAATTAGATTTGCAAATTGTAAAGCTCTTAGAATAGTTTATGTGATCCATGTAAATATCAAAGACAAAATTTTATACATTTCCAACTGCTAGTTGAAAATTAGAAAAAAGGATAAATAGATAAATGCACGCAGACAAAAGGTGTTAAATTCAAATTTCCCGCTTAGCCGAACGACTTTCGGGTTTCGGGCTTAGCCAAACAACTTTCGAATATGACGTAACAAGAAGAAAAACTTAATCGTTTCTTGCCGTGTGCCATTTGTTTCTGTCTTTTCCTAAAGTTTTTTAATGATTTGCGGATTTTAAAACGGAAAAAAGGTTCTTTTTATTAGACTAAGTAATCAAGAAGTGTCTGCAAAACTGACTGTGTAGTCTTTTGTGATTGTAAATAGAGAAAATGGCTATAAAGCCTTCACTAAGTAAAGTATTCATTAGTGTTAAGTATATTGGAAAAGCCCTAGACTCGTAAGTTTGTTAGGTGATTTTTTACTTATTGGGCCGAGAGCCGATTTCTGTCGGAGCCCGCTGGTTTTCGAGTTAGCACGCCCCACTGACATAACCTAAAAATTACATAAACATTCCTAAAATTTCGCCGATTTTCACCTAGTGGATTTTACCAGAAGTTTTCTTTAAAATCGTTTATTCACTTTTGATATTGCACTTAATTTTTAGTCCTGACCAAAAATAATTAAATTTTATAAATAATTTTACACCTCTCCCACAGCTTTCAAGCATCATTTTACAGTCGTCAGATGTCGTTTTTATCGCGCACCGTGCAAGTAGGTTTACCCATAATATTATTTCTGTAAATTGGACGCATGAGACTTTGGCATTATCTGTTTGTTTAGAACAGGGGTCTCCAAACTACGGCACGAGGGCCACATCCGGCCCGCGGACAGATTTAGTCCGGCCCGCGGAGAGCTAGCATACTTGAAAACTCCTTTTAGAGAACAAATAATTTTTATAGCAAATTAAATTTAGTTTACTGAAGTATTCTAATTTTATGTTGAATAATTATTAATATGACATCTACATTGATATGGTCATGGGCTAACTCCGCTAACTTATAACATTCTTGTAGGCTTATTGTTATTGTTTTTGTGATAAGTTGGATAAAGAAACACAGAATTGTAATGAGTAAAGACATGTATAATATGCAGAAAATTTAACTTCAGTATATAATAACTAACAAATTATTGAAATGAATCCAACTAACATTTTATACATTTTAAATAATCACATAACTTATAACAAACATAATGGCATATGAAATACTAATGAGATTTATGTAATTGAGATTTTCCATTGACAATAGTTTGTAGTTGTGGACTAATTTTACTTGTACCAATTATTAAAAGATATTTAAGATGCTCATCAGTTAATTTCCATCTGTAAACATTTTTTGTGTACTTCATTTTGGAGAAGGTTTTCTCACACAAATAAGTAGTACCAAAAACAGAAAACAGACCACGAGCAAATTTATACAAATTATCAAATTGTGTCAGTGAAAGACTCCTATGAAATTCCAACAAAGATGAGTTTTGATATTTGTTCTTAATTATATCACTGCATTATAGATCAATCATTTCCATTTGAAGTTCCAGGGCTAGGGTTTCAATGTAAGTATCAAAAGGATTCTGAAAAATCTTAATTTGATTCGCAATGGTATCGAAGTTCGAGAAACGAGTATCAAAATTTATCTTCAAAGCACTCAAAGTTTCGATTGCAAAATCGATAGGAAACTCAGTCTCAGTAGTGTGGCTGAATATTTCACATGTTTTAAAATGTGAAAACATTTACTTCGTAGTTGTGATTGAAACAGTCTCAGTTTCTTCCGGAATAATTTGATATTAGTGTATAAATCAGGAAGATGCTGGTTTTCTCCTTGCAATCCCAAATTCAGTTTGTTCACATGTTTTGTCAAATCAACATAGAATGTTAACTTCCACGGCCATGCGTTGTTTTGTAATTAGTTGTGCCATGAATACTATACATATCAAAAAAATTTTCGTGCACTTCATAGCTTTTATCTACTCCTCGAATATAAATCAACACCTGAGCAGTATCTGACACATCCGTTGACTCATCCAAGGCCAAAGAAAACCACTCAAAATGTCCATTTTTGTCGAACAGTTGAGAGGATATATTTTCAGCGATGTTTTCTACCCTTCAAGCCACAGTGTTTGCTGACAAATGACAGTTTTTAATAAATTTACCTTTTTCAGGGCACATTTCTTCGGCTACTGCAATTATGCATTCTTGATCATTTCTCCATCGGTGAATGGTTTTCCACGTTTTGCAATTTCAAAACCACACGAAGCTGGCACGAGTTGCAGCTTCTGTTCAGTTTTGAGTTTTGTAAATGAAGATTGCTGCGATTTCAATCCGCCTGCAACTCAATTTTTTTCCGCAAACTTCCTGTATATTTTGAGTAATTTTGAAAAATGTTTTGTTTCATAATGATGTTTAATGTTATATTCTTTTTAGAACGGCTATGCTTTTATTGCAAATCAAACATAGCGCCTTGTTACTGGACTCAATTGAAATACTGAATGTTCCACTGATCTTTGAATTTTCTGCATTCACTATCAATTTTTCCTTCTTTTCCATACTACTAATTCACACACAAAAGCAAAATTCAAATCAAATACTGTTATAAAGATGTCTTAAACTTAAACACCAAAACACGTTTTAGGAGGTATGCAATATTTTATTTAACAACAGTGTCATAGGAACTGACTTGTGGTTGCGCCACTAGCCTTCTATATATTTCAATTACTGCCATCTAGAAGTGAGTGGAAGACCCCAGAACTTTCTCGAACCAACGAGATTATTCTGTACGTGCTATTAGCGCCATCTGTTAGCGATAGAAGGTACTACCTATTTCCGCTTGTGTCCACCGATGTCGTGCCCGTTCCTCATGGCTCGGACTCTAGACTAATCTGAAATTACAGATAATGAAGGAAAATTAATAATATGCAGTGTTCCCGTTTTGCGGACTTTAGTCCGATTTACCTTTTTAAACGTTGTGTACTTTTTCGGACTTTTTTCATCAGTGGACTATTTCCTTCTTACCACCGGCAACAATGATAATATGGTTATGCCTCGGAACTGGGCAGTATGGCCTAAGGCTGGAAAGTTTTTTTTTTTGCCTTGAAAAGGGCTTCACCAAACTTAGATTTTCTATACTATACGAAACGGTAGATTTTAAGAAATCCCCAAAATAATTTTTAAAAATATGTTTTTTAAAATAACTTTTAAAGGGCCGAACTTAAAAACGAATCAGCTCTTAACCTCAAAAAAAAAAAACGCGCCGATCGCCTCCGAACATGTCAAATTTGGTTAATTCGTTTGAGAGATATCGTTGTCGAAAATTTAAAAAAGTTTTTTTTTAATATTTTACCCACTTCAGACCTTTTAAAAATTCTTGGCAAATTCAGGAGTATTTCTTGTACATCTAGGAAGTTTTTCGTAAAAATTAAAAGCATCAGACGCCCCCCTCCCCACCCACCGCGGTGTTCACACGTCGTTGTCGTGGTTGGGCCCAGTAGGATTTTTTGGAACGTGCGCTAGAGTTGCTGGTTATTATTTAGTGGACTATTACTTCCGTAGCTCCAAACAAAAAGCGGACAGAACCGCTTTCAAAGGAAAAAAGTGAAAAAGGTGCGCTGACCGAAACGGAGAAATCCGTTTCGAGAGGTGTCATCCAAGGTCACAAGCAGACAAAGGTGCGCGGTCCGAAACGGGTGAATCTGTTTCAAAAGGTGCCCCTAAAGTCATCGGCGCCTGTTTCACGAGGAAGGGCTAATTCATTCCGAAAAAACAAGTGCTTAGGAAGGGATCTCTGAATCCAAACAGAAGGCGGACAGAACCGCCTTTATAGGGAAAAGGGTTTCCTGGATATAAACAGAAACCGGATAGGACCGTTTTCATAGGGTAAGGCCGGAGATGCGGCCTCAGAAGGAACATCTGGTTCCTGTAACAAGGACCTGCTAGCTACCCACGTCACTAGACCGGGAGAGAAGGGCATGACAGATCTAATCGTCTGCTCGTCATACTCTCCAGGAGATAGGGACACCAGGACATATCAGAACACATATTGTGCTCGTGTCCGGTAGCAACACGAGTAAGAGGAGATGTAAGAAGTCTCTCCCAATCTGATATCGGATTCATTAGAAGTCTGTTTTTATTGGGAAAAATATAAAAAGGTGTGAGTGAGCCCCAATAGACCGAGCTCACCACTCACTTTAAACCTTAACCTTAACCCCATCCCCAAGTCTCACCCTGGATCATTATATCGATATTTTCGTTTTTTTTTTCCTATTTGGACCACTTGACGCCTTTCAAAAGCACTGCGCGAAATTCAGGACGCTCTTTGTATCATCAGAAAAATATTCGTAAAATTAAAAGCATCGGACGCTTCCCAAGATTGACCAAAAATTATTATATATATATTTTTGGGGATTTTCTTATATTTGAATCACTTCACATCTTTCAAAAATTTTGATCAGGAGGCTTTCTGATGTCACCAGAAAAACCCAAGGAAATTTAAAGGTGTATGGAAGCCCAATGCTATGGCCCATTCGATCAAAAAATGTCCAGCCCAGTATGAAAATAACTGTCAGAGTTGGCCCCGCTGATTTTGCGCAATAAAGAAATTCCACGAAATAATTTAATGTGTTGCTACTTACACACTGATAAATCAGTGTGTAGTTAGGCAACACATTATCTTTATGAGAGCCGTATTAGTTTCGATTGTTTTGCTTTTGTGGATTATATTTTGTGGTTGCAGAACTTTTTTGGATTGATAAAACCTTCTTATTTTAGTGATTAGTGTTTATTAAATTGTGACTATAATTTTGTGTTTATTGTTTGTTACTTATAATATCGTAACAAATGACTAGAGGTTGTATGGTTTGTCTTGCAAATCTAAGGGTAATATACCGGCATTTTTTACTTTAGGTAAGTATTTCTTATATTTAAATTAGGTGCTTCTTATGAGACGTAACGTTAGGTAACCGAATAAATAATAATATATCAATTATGAATAACAGAAAATGAAAATTTCATAGGAAATAGCAGTGAGAAAAGTAAGGCAATCTATCTTTTAGATGATTTCCACAATGTTTGTGTATTTCTGTGGATTATTAAAAAGATAAGGTTTACATTTAGGTACTTTTATTTCATTTAATAATTTAGTACATTCTTTTAAAGGATCAAAATTATTAATTACTGGGCAGACCAGGCAAATTTTAATATATACAGGTCCTTCGAATGAAAGAAAGTACAATTTTATGTTAAAGTTCCTTTTTGCTTTTTTTGTATTTGTTTAAAAAGAAATTAGATTTTTGGTTTCTTAAACTTACATTATCAACTCTTTAAGCTCGACATACTGTAGACACAAATTATTTAACGGATTAACGGTTACTGCTACAATGGATACCTAGGTACCAAAGGTTACTAAACATTTTTAAGCACTGTTATTCTGTCTCATAAATGTTTGTTATTAGTGAAAAGTGTATGCCTAAAAAGCAGTTATAAAAATTTTCACTTTTTAATGTACAACCACAATCTTAGGATTAGATTAAACTCATTTACACTATCTTGCCCTTCTTTTATCACAAAATTGGTGATAAGGACATGAAACTATCATACAATGTTTGAAATTTATTTTAAAAAAAAATCGTGTTTTTATTTATTTACAAAAATTTTTGGTAAAAATACAAAACTCCCAAAAATATCGACCATTTAAATATAAGGCTGTAAAGTGGCGCCATCTATTCTTTCCATATTATATCAGATGATATAAAATCCAATATTACACAATAATTTTAAATATTCTATGGTAGTATCGTTTAATAACCAACAATTTTGTTAAAAAAAATAAAAAAACAGTGAATGCTTGAATTTGACATTTGATGATGTCAACTTTATAGATAGTAACAAAGAATTATGGGAGTCCGGCTCTGACCTACTATTCATTGCGCAAACTCCGCGGGGCCAATCCCCCTATTCCCGCTGCCCTGCACGCCTGGACAATTTTGTTCTACAGTATTGGGCTTCCATACACCTTGAAACTTCCTTGGAAAAACCCCACTGAAATTTATTTGTAAATTTGAAATTGGCGGGAAGTTGGTGCGTACAGTGTTTTCTGTATGTGCTTAGGCACACGATCAGGAAAAATTGTTGCCTAGGTGCTATTAAAGGACCATCACGGCCACTGTGATTGTATGACATAATTTCACAAAAAAGTATCGCAGTTACAATTTTTCTATTATGGAAAACAGCAAAAAAAAGCGTCGCAGACGCCATGTTTTCTCTATATGTATGTAAACAGCAGTATAACAATATGTGGCCTTATTTTATTTAAAAGAACAATATAATTATATAAAAAAGCATTGCAGAAGCAATTTTTTTTCGAAAGTTGAGTCAATAGTTTTACTAACTTTTTTTTTTTGCTTAAATCGTACCGATTTAAAAATAAAGTTAAATAAAATGTTACCTGTCTTATTTTGAAACACAGTATCTGCATAAGTTTTCACCTGACTTTTTTTCAGTATTATTACTATTTCTATTACTTTTTGGACTAACTCTAATGTTTTTTCTTCTTTAAAATATTTTTATTGAAGTATTTTGTATTTACAAATTTTTTATTAATTTAGGGTACAAATTTGAGACACTAGAATTTTTTTTTATTATAATGTGAAGATAATTTTAACACAAATGCACTTTTTTAAAGCAACTTCGCCGCCCTAGAAAATTTACCACCCTGGGCATTAGCCCTGATTGCCCCTAGTGTATATCCGCTTCTGATTGTTCGTAATCGTAATAATATACTTTTTGATTCCAGCTATTTTTATTTAGCAACTTAATGTAATCTCTCAAACCAAATATACTATAAAGTAAAATTAAAGAAATATCGTTGACTTTTGCCACCATAAATAAATCATAGCATTAAGCGCCATGGTGTAGTAGTAAGGGTTCCACCTGGAAGGATCCCGTAGGGCTTACAGGCCCTCCGAACTCCCCCTAGGCTTGCCAACCACCCCTCGCTCTCCTTTTGGCTGAGCAAGTCCTCACTACGTGTTTGTCATGTTGGCTATCACGGTTGTTTGGGGTTTTGAAGTTTTGGCTTAGCCTGAAATCTGGCTTAGCGGAGTGGGGTTTAAGAAGTGACTGAGAAGCTGGGGCCCTTGCCCCAGTGACTCGGGACAATCCAGAAATCGGATTTTTAAGTGGTTAGGCCGAGAGGCCAGGGGTGGGTGGTACCCGGGTCCTTCCTGTAGGTACCGGGTACCATCCTAAGAAGTACTTAGTCCAAAATTTAAATTTTTGGTCTTTTGTGGGGCCTTTGGAGAGCTGGATCATACCCAGATGGTCCTCGGATCAGAGGGTATTAACTGGGCGAATTTTGTTGTCCATAAAAGGACTCCAAAGACAAGGGACAGGGAATAGAAAGAGGGAGGAGTTTGCTGAGCATTCAGGGTGTCAAATTTCGCCTCGAAGGCAGCCAGTCGGTCCATGAGGGCCTGAAACTGACCTTGTGAGGCAGAAACTTGGGTAGAGTTAGGTGTAAGGTCCGACCTTATCAAGGGGACATAAAGGGGACAGGGTCGGCTTGAGAATGAGATTAAATAGAATTTTCAATGAAACTTACTAATTGAATAAAGAATAATATTTTATTGGCAAAGGGTTAATAAGTACCGAAAAACGAGTTCAATAAAATTTAAGCTAGACACATAAATAAAACTAATATTAGAATAGGACCATAATATAAAATACAAAATTTGCTAATTTATTCTAACTTACTCTAAATTAAATTGGGTTTCATTATCACTATCATTGTCTAAAGTTATTATTAATGGCTGAACATTAGTATTCATAGAAAAGAAGAATTTTCCACCTTTATAACATGCTGTATGGAGTTTTTTTCCAACTATCAGCAGTAATATCATTTAATACAGTTTTTATTAATTTCACTACAGATGTATTTAATGTTGAGGAAGTATTATTTCTTTGAACATTCGATTTTAATTGATGCCATATTTTGTTCAATCGAGTTAAAAACACAATAGTACGGAGGTAGACGCAACACTGTATGTCCATTTTTCATTGCGAGTTTATTACACACATATTATTTTATTTATTTTAAAAGTTTTTAATACTTCAAGAGGTCTCGCTTTTGTAAGTCTCTTTAAAAATATATATTATTATCTAACATAAAATTTTTAATTTCTGCTTTAGTACTATTGGAACTAGGCAACTTGACTACTTGACGAGGTGATAACAGCATTATCCTTTAATAATAACACTATTTTTGGGGAATATTTTTAGGAAGCTGGTACCCCAAAACCAATTCTCAAACAGTTGTGCGTCAGTGTTTTTGGTGGAACCAGAGAAGAATCTTCTATATTTTTAGCTGACAGTAGCAGACAGTTCGGAACCAGTTTTGGTTTGCATGTATTATTATTATCCTTTTTGCCTTTTTTTGGGGTGCTTTGGTGTTACAATTTCTTGAGGAGTCACTCCAACCTTTTTGTGCAGTATCATGAGTGTCGAACCATGTTTCGTCAAGGTAAATTATTTGTCGATTTTCATCCCTATATTGTCTATCGATAAGGCCATTCCCGTAAACGTTGAGATTCCATTATTGCTTGACGTTTATTAATCGTCTTATACTTAAAACCCATTTTAAGTAAAATGTTCCTTAAGCTAGATACGCTAGAAGAAATATTTGTTTCGTCTTTAATGAGTCTTTTTCTTAGGGAAACCAAAGTAGGTATTGTTTGTCCTTCATACATTTCATAAATTTTTCTTCTTAATAGATCCAAATCACTTTCATCCACATATTTCAAGAAGCCGGAGTCACTTTGCTTTTTCCTGGAAGTTATGGGTTTTCGTATTATATCCCTAACTGTAGACAGAGGTGTTTTTGTCAAAGCACACGTCTCGGCTACAGCATCGCCAGAGCTAAAACTTTGGGATAGCAAGAGTGGTATACAATTTATTATTTTTTTTAGCATCGGAACTTAAATGCTTTTTTTGTAAAGGTGTTACTGGGAAGATGGCCCATTATCAGAATCAGCCCATGGCCCACATTTTTGCGCTATATGTCACGAAAAAATCACTTTGCTAAAATCACTTGCTTATAGCACAAATAGTAACGTAAGTTAACCGTAAACAGCTTAATAAGAACTGAAATTATGACACTCAATTTCCTACTTATATTAGACCCTAGGAAATAACCTGCTCACCCTTTGGTCACCACAAATATAGGCCGCCAGATGGAGGCATGCCATTGTTATTATGATTCCCAAGCCTGGGAAAGACCCCACGTTTCCTCAAAACCAACGTAACATTAGCCTAACAAGCTCTGTTGCGAAGGTGGTGGAAAAGGATAATTTTAAACGATTTATCCAACACACTGAGGAACTCCAAGTCATCCCCAACACCCCAGTTCGGTTTCCGTTCCAAACAAGTGCTGGCAAAAGTTCTTTTGACTTGTTGAGCTCACTACCGAGGGCCTGAACAGAAGAGAAGCGACGGGCGTTGGGAAAACCGATGTTGAAAAGGCTCTCGGGCAAGGTTTGGCATAATGGACTGTTATTCAAACTGTACACCCCTATCCGACCCATATGATTAAAATTATTCAATCATATCTTAGAAACAGACAAATTAAGTCAGAGTCAACTCAGCCCTCCACACCCAGAACACTAGAAGCCGGCGTACCGCAGGGCGCCGGCGCCCCGCACTTGTTTAGTGTTTATACACATGACATTCCTGCCCCCGAATTTTGACAACACGGCATTATATGCCGACGACCCCATCATTGCACGCTCCCAAAACCCTACTTTAGTCACTGCCGACTTCAAGAGGCGACAAATAATCTCCATGAATTCTGCAATTCTTGGAAGATTAAAATCAACCCTAACAAAACTCAAGCGATTCTTATTCATCGCAGACGCATACGCCCGGAAGACAACGTCATCCTAAACAACCACGCCATTCCCTGGACCGACACTGTCAAGTACCTTGGAGCCCTTCTTTATTCTCGTCCACGTTCGCCGCACATCGAAAAATGCTTACAGATGGGTCGGAGGCCCATTCCAAGCTACTACCACTCCTACACAGGAACAGCCCGGGGTAACTATCAGAAATAAACTTCTTCTGGTAAACTCAACCATTGTCCAAGTATGTCTTATGCCCCCCGTAGCCTGGGGCTACGCGGCAAAGTCATACATCTCAAGATTCCCCCTTTTTCTAAACCGCATGTACAGAAATGCGGCCAACGTCCCTGGTTTGTACGCAACATGAAAATTCAAAAGAATTCGAACTCACACCCTTTGATTCTTTTTTTCAAAGAAAGAGCCAAAAAACTCTACCTCATAGCTGAAAACCACCAAACCCTCTGATCCGAGGACCATCTGGGATGTTCCAGCTCTCCAAAGGCCCCACAAAAGACCAAAAATTCAAATTTTGACTAAGTATTTTTTAGGATGGTACCCGGTACCTTTCAGGAAGGACCCGGGTACCACCCACCCCTGGCCTCTCGGCCTAGCCACTTAAAAAACTGATTTCTGGATTGTCCCGGGTCACGGGGCAAGGGCCCCAGCTTCTCAGTCACTTTTTAAAACCCCACTCCGCTAAGCCAGATTTCAGGCTAAGCCAAAAACTTCAAAAACCCCAAACAACCGTTATAGCCAACATGGCAAACACGTAGTGAGGACTTGCTCAGCCAAAAGGAGAGCGAGGGGTGGTTGGCAAGCCTAGGGGAGTTCGGAGGGCCGAAACCCTACGGGATCCTTCCAGGTGGGACCCTTACTACCCTTACTACTACTACAAATATAGGTAAAAAATCAAATAAAACTTTAGTATAGGTAATAAATCACTACAGATTTTAATGTCTAGGATTAAAAAACAAAATTATTAAAGATAACAGAGAAAAAAAAAATAAAACTTTTTGTTAGGGCTATTATATTATATTTAGATATTTGGGCAGTGCAGGTATATTAAAATTTTAAAATTCCCCGACCGCCAATATTGGGGTTTTTGGGCCCCCTTTAAGGGAAACAAAAGGGGTAATTTTGATTTTATTGCCGTCAAAATTCAAAATATCTCTGCATACACTTTACCTGTAGTTTGATTTGTTTGCAATAAAAGGTTAACAGATGCAGCTTCAGCACTTTGTCCGAAGATAGTGACATCGTTGGGATTACCACCAAAAAAGGCAATATTGATACGTATCCATTTCAAGGCCAAAACTTGATCTTTAATACCCCAATTTTCTGAGGCAGCCGGGAAATTTAATTTAAAAAAATTTAAATATTCCTGAAAAATTTGGGGAAATTTTAAAATTTAAATTTTACGACAGAAATGATCAACTAGTGCGAAGAATCAAGAAGTGCATTATATTGCTGTTCTAATTCTTTCAAATGAGCTGGTTACTGCGGCAGCAACAGAGCTGTCAAAACTTGAAGTACTTCAAGTAAAATTTTACTTGAAGTACTTTTTTGTACTTTAAATATTTTACTTCAAGTACTTTTTATTAGGGGGGTACTTGTTTCTTGTACTTGTTTTTTGTTTTTTTTGAAGATACTTGAATTTTTTTCTTTATTTTTACCACTTTACTTGAAGTATTTATTTAAGTACTTGAAGAGATGTACCTTTAAGAAAAAAAATACTTCAAGTAAAAAAAATACTTTAAGTAAAGAAAGTACTTCAAGTAAATAAAAAGTACTTGAAGTAAAAAAACAACCAAGCACTTAAATTTACACGCAATAGATAATGGTACAAGTTAAAACAAGAAAAAACGCGCAACCGCTGCTGTTTCTATTGTATTGCATTACAGCGCCTTTTAAAATTTGGGTTCAACAGCAAGACAACTGTAACAAGAAAAACCTTTTTTTGAACCCAATTTT
>JAHBCN010014266.1:0-22946 GCA_019359885.1 Listronotus oregonensis
AAATTTATAAATGTTTGTTTTTATCGGGATACAAATTTTTAAAATTTTGTCCCGGGGTTTTGTTTTTTTCGGTTCCTTTCCCCCCCCCGTTTTTTTTTATAATCTGTTAATTTTTGACTTGGTTTTCCTTTTCATCAGTCGTGTTTCTGGAGAGATTTAGTACGGTTTTTTGTTTTAGAGTAAAGAATCTTCCTACCAACCCCCAACCCTTTTGACATTGAAATTAAAGAAAAACCCCAACCACTTTTCCCTTATGAAGAAACCCAAAATTTTAACCTTTTTAAAAAAATGTGAATAGACTTTTTTAATCAAAAAAATGGATTAATATTTAATTTTTTCCTTTTGGTTTTATTTGAAAAATTAATTTTCTCCCAAAAATTTTTGGGGATAAAATTTTTTTGATTTTTTTTCTATCTAAATTTTAAACTAAACCAAGGGGGTCAAAAGATAAGAAAAAACCTTTCTCGCCCCAAATCTCTCTAAAAGTCCCTTCTTTGGTTTTCCCCTTTTTAAAAAATTTTAATTTTTACAAAAAATTAAAAAAAAAATTATTTAAAAATAAAAAAAGGCCCACAAAACCCCAACTTTTTTTTGGGTTTGGAAAAAAAACCCAAACGCTATTAAATGGGGGGGAAATTTAAAAAAAAAACAGTCCTAAGTGAAAAGTTGGGAAAAAAACATAAAAAAAAATTTTTTTAAAAAGGGGCGATTCTGAAGTTAAAAAAACCTTAAAAATAATTTTTTAATAACTATTGAAACTGTAAAAATATGCACGTATAAGTGTGTCTACGTTTTTTTTTGGTTATGGTAATTTTTTCATATGCCGTCAGCAGGGGGAAAAAATTTTTAATGTAAAATTTGGGGGAAAAAAAGTTATTCTTTAAAAAAAGTTCTGGTTTCAAAACGTTAAATAACCATCAGATGTCAAAATGTATCAGTCTTTTACAAGGCCTGTCACAAATGTTTTTTTTCTTCCAAAAGCGTACCTTATTTTTTGCCCAAAAAAATAAAGAAAAGATGTTTAGAAATAACTTTAAATATTCCACATTGTTTATTTAAAAAAAAAAAAATTTTTTTTTTCATTTTTTCACGATAATTTTAAAAAAATTTTAAATTTACCCTTTAAATTTTTTATAACTAATGTAAAAAACAATGTTAAATATAAAAAAATTTTTTTTAAAAATCTTTTCTTTTAATAAATTTATAAAACAATATTTGTTTTTTAAATTTTTTTTCTCATAATTTTGAGTTTACTTTTTAAAATTTTTTAAAAGGGAATCAGTTTATCTCAAAACTATAAAAAAACAAAAAAATTTTTTTGAAATATATTTTTTTTTTTTAAAAAGGAAAATATGTTTCCATGGAAAAAATTAAAAAGTTTAATAATATGTTTTGAAAAAATTTTCAGTCCAAAAAAAAAAAAATAAAAAAAAATTTTTTTTAAAATTTTTTTTTGTTTTTTTTTTTAAATGAATAATTTTATTTGTTTTAATTATAAATCACCCAAAATTTTCAAAAAAAACCCCAAAAAATTTAAAAAAACAATAATATCCATATGACGTCATCATAGGGATTATTTGTATGTGACACAATTAAATAATTAATATCTAAAAAACATAACAGCTAACGAAAAATCTTATATAACCGAAAGAAAAGACCATTAAATTTTCTAAAAAAAAATATTTAAACTTTTTTTTTTGAAAAAGGGGGTTAAAAAAAAAAACTTAACCTAAACTTTAATTTTTATTTTAAAATTTTTGGGTTTTTTAAAATTTTAACTCCAAAGGGTATGGCATTTAAAAAAAAAGTTTATATAAAAAACTAAAGATCTTGTAGCAGTAAACAATATTTGTTTTATACTTTTTTTTAGCTCTTATAGTTTTTTGAGATATTAACATTTCACATTTTAAAGATAATCAGTTATATCTCGAAAACTATAAAAAAAAAAAAAAAATATTTAACATAAAATATAGTTTTTTTATTATCTATAAAAAAAGTTATATACATGTTTCTCATACGACAAATATTAAAGGAGATATAAAAAAAATATGTTTTAAAAAAAAAAGATATTGGTTCAAAAAAAAAAAAAAAAAAAAATTATTATTCACGTAATTTTTTTTTTTTTTTATTTTTAACGATTATTTATTTTTTTTTTTAAATATAAATCACAAAAAATTTTTTCAAAAAACCCCCAAAAAAAATTAATAAAACAATAATCCCCATAGACGTCATCATAGGGATTATTTGTATGAAAGACACTTAATTAAATAATTAATATCTCAAAAACTATAACAGGTAACAAAAAATCTTATATAACCGAAATGAAAGACCTTTTTTATAAAAAAATATTTTTTTTTTTTTGGATTTGATAAATAGTTAAATAAAACTTAACCTAAACTTAAAAGTTATTTAAAAAGTGAGGTTTTATAATTTTTTTTTATAAGTATGACATTTAAAAAAAAAGTTAAATAAAAGGTTTTAAAAAAAATAAATAAATTTTTTTTAAAAAAAATTTTTTTGTAGCTTTTGGGGGGTTTTTTGAGATATTCACGTAAAAATGTTTACTAAAAACGTTACTATAGGAATTATTTGTATGTAAAGTTTTTTTTTAAAATATATTTTTTTAAAAACTAAAAAAAAATTAAAAAAAAAAACAAATTTTTAAAAAAAAATTTTAAAGATCATTGAACGTTCTAAAAAAAAGGAAAAAAATTTTTGGGGTTGGGGCAAATAGAAAAAAAAAAACTTAACCTAAACTTCAAAATTATCTTTAAAATTCGATTTAATCATTAAAACCCTAAAAGTATGGTATTTTATCGAAAATTTTATATAACATAAGTTAAAGCTTATTTAATTGTCTATATAAAAGGTTATATACATTTTTTTTTATCAAGTCAATATTTAAGGAGATATAATCTATTATCTGATTTTTACCAAAAACCTCATACTTAAAAAAAAAACAACATTCAGTTTTTTGCTTTTAACTCGAAAAGTATTGCATTTAGATAAAAAGGTTATATAACTTAAATTGAAGGCCATATAAAAATACACAATTTATATTAAATATTTTTTTTGTATCTTTTATAGTTTTTGAGATATTAAAGTTATTTTTTTATTTTCAAAAATATTTCTAAATATATCATGTTATATGAATTTTTTAGATAAAATAAATATTAAAGGAGATAAAGAAAAAAATCTAATTTTAACTAAAAATATATATTTTTTTATTATAAAATCATATTATTTATAAATATTATTTATAAAATACGATAACCTTTCATAAATATTCTGTGGCCTTGAAAAGGACCGATTGTTTTTAAGCAATCAGCTGAAAGTGCTGGTTTACAAACGTAACAATCGAACCGGTACATTTCTAGCACGCACCTTTGTTGACAATAGAAGTACTTTAAGGTTTCCAAATTCTCAGAATAATTGTAGTGACAACATTTATAGTGTCTTCTAATAATTTGGGTAGCTTTAAGTGCTTCTGGCAATGTCCGGTGGCACTGGAAACAAAGCAACCGGTTCTCTTGATCCAGATGCAACGTTTGTAAACAGCACCTGCTAACGTCTTGCTCATATGGCAATCTGGGCCGGTTATCTGCCATAGGAGAGCACTCGAAACAGTATTCTTTGGCATTTAGTCAGGGAGCATACCTACTTCCGTGGGCCCTTTAATGATTAAAGGATGAGACCTTTACTAAAAGCTTATTGAGAAGTTAGTTTACAAGACCTTACCGGTTAACACTCCCAAAAATAGTGCAGGGGTGTGCGGGGAGGTTGGGAGGGGTCCAAAATACAAATATTTAAAATTGAGTAAATTTAGTTAATTTTTCTATTCAGATAATTTTATTTGGCATATTAAAGCATCAAAAGAGAAAATATGGGTTTTAGTTAACAATTGGCACCCTTTGTTGTAAGGTTTCTTATAATTTTTTTTTTCAGTAATATGTGATCAAATTCATCTTAGAGTAAAAAATCAACGGAAAATATTAATATCGTATTAATTCTTAAAATTATAGATATTAAACACCCATCCCTAATCTCAAAATATCGATGCATCGACACATTCCTAATATAAAACAATTGACTTGCGCAGTCTTACGACCGCAACGTGGCGTTTTGCGATTTCAATCCAGTCTCTTGCTTCCATTTGCGTGCAGGTGTATTCGAGTACAATTTAAGTGTTCATAGTTACGTGAATCCCGTATAAATTGTATGAAAAGTAAAGTAAAGTTCTTCAATTTGTTGTTCTAAATTGGAGTAAAAAGACTGTTTTTGTGTCCTGTTGTTTAAATTTACATGGTAAGTTAAACCTATTTAATACATAAATAGTACCTTCTTACATGCGTTTTTTTGGTTTTGATTTGAATGAATAAGGTGTCAAATGATTTGTTACTTTTTTGGTCGTGTCAACGTGGCCGCAGGCCGAAACAAAAAGAAACAAAATGGCGGACGTCATGTTAAAAAAATAAGTGAGGTCTTTTACCTTTTTTTTATCCTTTGTATAGTTAATTTGTTAAAAAAAGTATCAGGAAGTTTTTTGGGATTGTTAATAATGATTACAAACAAAAAAAAATGGTTCAAGTATACTTTGATAATTATTTTAATTTAAATAAATTGTAAAAGTTTTTAAAAAATGTTTGTTTATACCACTTGTTGATATTTTTTCTCAACAAATCCGACCAAGTATGCATTTATTGAATTTATTTTTTAATAAAACTTCTTTTAGAAGCGTTAAAATTGCTTGATCGGAATTATTTCTTGATTTTTGGTTTAATCACGAGTGGTTGGGTGATATAAGTACTTTTTTTTATTTTTATTAACTTAATAACGACCTACCAAAGGCTAATAGTAACTAATATTTTTAAGAGTGGCTTAGAGCCTGTTTTCTAAAACTCTATTCTGTTTCTGGGCTTGGAACATTCATCAGAGAGGCTTAGCAGCGTTCAAAATTTAAAAGAAAAAAATTGAATTGGTTTCATTGGTATGTTCATCTTTTATATTTCGCATTAAAACATCTTTCGTTAGCATTTACCAGAAATAAATCTTTTTCATTTATTTGAAGTGCATAAAAAATGGACGAAGCTAAAGCAATCGCCAAAGTTGATTTTCAGTTATCAGAAAAACCCCAATGGCGTACTGATTTCAGTTTCTGTATTATTTGCCAAAAAAGAAAAGGTCAAGAAAAATTAACTTTCCCTCCTTTATATGAAAAATTCTATTAGCTGTACGTCAAAGATCAGAATAACTAGACAAGGATTACATGAAAATTTCAACGCGTCGTAAATAACAATAGCTTAGATGACGCGGATATAAAATTAGGCCCGGAAACTTCAAAAGTAACTGGGTCTAAAATATCCAAATTTGACAAAAATTTGCGCATATTTTGTGATGGTAAAGCAACTCGTTTTCAGCCACTACACACGATTGAAACTGACGTAGCTGGTTCTAATTTATTAGCTGCTGCGTCCTTGAGTAATGATAAAGCTTTAGAGATTAAAATTAGCAACTGCCAACAACCGTTAGATGCACATGCTCACGACGTTTTTTATCATAATTTGTCTTGGACTAAACATGTAACCAATGTTTTAAGAAGAAAGAATACACATGTTCCTGGAAGCAAATTAAATCATGCAGCTACAGATATTGAGTTTCTAGAATTAGTAAGGGAGTTACTAATTCAGGGAAATGTAACGTAACATGCATGGCTGACATTGAACAAATGTATAGAAAACTTGCTGCTAAAAACGGTTTAAAGGAAGAAGAAATTATGTCCCGTAAAATTCTTAAGAAAATGATTACTGAGGAGCTTTTTGACCTAAATATAGAATATACAGACGCCAAAAGAAAAAACGAATCTCAAAGAGTATCGCTTAAAGCAGCAAAAGATTCAGCGTTACGTTATATTGAAAGTAACCAGCAGAGTGAACATCATGATATGAAATGCTTACTAGAAGCTGGAAGGATACTACGAAAAGCAGTAAATTTATCAAATAAGTGGACATTTGAAGGAACCTTAAAATAAATCAATTTTAAAGAGGTGTCTACATTCTTTCGATGGTGCATTTCCGGGTTGTAACGATTTAATTTTGTCGATGCTATGTTATGGTGAATGCGCTGGTAAATGGGTAAATAGTCTACAGCATTAGATTATTTTTTTTTTAAATATTCGAGCTAATCTATCTTGGATGCGCTGACGAGTGGCTGGTCCGATTTTTATTTTCAACTGCTGCAGCCAGCCTGGGCCATTTTGCATGGCGGCCGCTGGTGAAACAACATTGGTTTAATATTTTTACTGCGAATATCGTGGTCATCCGTATGGGATTTTTAATTTAAACCATCCAAATTTTTGCAAAGGTTCCAGTTTTGTTGTTGTGTAAATATTTTTGAAAAGTAATGGTGAAATTTGCAAAGATGGTCCCTGAAAATCAGGATTATTAGATTTTAT
This sequence comes from Listronotus oregonensis, assembly GCA_019359885.1. Classification (NCBI taxonomy): domain Eukaryota; kingdom Metazoa; phylum Arthropoda; class Insecta; order Coleoptera; family Curculionidae; genus Listronotus; species Listronotus oregonensis. Next base: position 6,452 of record JAHBCN010014266.1, read on the forward strand.
TCAAGCCGCCCACTTCGAGGCCACATGTTAACCTAAGTAAGTTTAATTATTTTTTTTAATCTGTTAAGCACTCATATTGATCGGTTTTTACTAATTTTACTTTTTGATTACTCTAATATTCCTACGTTTTATCGCATAATTTTTGAATGTTGGGAAAGTATTCTGAAATAAGGGCTATTATTCTCAATACAGTTTGTGTTTTTTTCTCAGACGAAGGCAACTTATACTTAATATAATTGGCAGACTCAAAGATTTACATATCTAAAATCAACCTAATGAAATCAATAAACAAAAGAAATAAAATGTAGCACGAGATCAAAAATAAAATAAAATAGAATAAATAAAAAAATAATAAGGAATTTTGGGAATTGTTCCAATGGCAGAAACCCAGGGAGTCTCCGGATGAGGGACTAGGCAGCCCCAAAGAACCAACATGGTTTGAAATTTATGTCACTTTCTTATTTGACAGATTTAATTTAAATTTCTGTTAAGGTTGCGTCTCAACCATTCCTGGCTTGGCAGACCTCGTTCCCCAACCTCATATTGAATCCTTGAAAACGCACCGAACCACACCCAAAAGAAACACCAAGAATCCGCAAGTGAAGCAATTCACAAAAGGTGGAAGAAAAAAAAATACATAATAAAAAGATAAGATCAAAAATAATTAAACAAAGCCCTAAGGTTCCACCGTTCAATAGGAAGCACGCTATAGCGCGCGCCAAGCTAAAAAGATACCAGGAAGTATCCAAAAAGAATATTGAATAATTATAGGTGTGGTGGTATTTCCGACGACCGACCGCAATCTACTAGGCCAAATGGAGCTGAGCACGAACGCAGTAGTGTGGCCCAGCTTAAGGTAGTGCCTCATTAGGGTCACTACGCCAAAACCAACACCCCCCGACGCCACGCCTTCCATTCGGTCTGTTCTCCGAGCGACCTAAAGTTCCCACAAAGAGCATCGAAAACGGCCTCCGGCAGCTAAACCGCCACCCAGCCCTGTCAATAAAAAAGCAAAACGGGATATTATCCCCAATCACAATAAATAAGGTAATTTTTAAATCCAAACAAGTCACAATCGAGAAATTCTAGGCTTAAATCCAGTAGACAACGGGTAAGCAAAATCAGATTGCTAAGACCTAGAATACGTCAAATCAGGTAAAAAAAAGGTAAAGTAATACAAGGTAATCGAAACAAATTCAAATCATCAATAAAACAACAACTAAAAGAAAGTCTCAGGCTAAGCAATTAAATCCAGGAAAATCTGAAAGGTAAACAAACCAAATTGCTTATAGTCTAAGCGTAAAGAAATCCAGTCGAACTGAAATGATACCACGTCAATTCGCTTAGACTGATGCCAATAAAAAAAAGCTACTAAAATCAGAGCAAGGTAAGATAAACAACAAATAACAGTACGTATGAAGATATACTTAATATAATTGGCAGACTCAAAGATTTACATATCTAAAATCAACCTAATGAAATCAATAAACAAAAGAAATAAAATGTAGCACGAGATCAAAAATAAAATAAAATATAATAAATAAAAAAAATAATAAGGAATTTTGGGAATTGTTCCAATGGCAGACACCCAGGGAGTCTCCGGATGAGGGACTATGCAGCCCCAAAGAACCAACATGGTTTGAAATTTATGTCACTTTCTTATTTACCTTGCTTCATTTAAATTTTTTTGTTTATTGATTTCATTAGGTTGATTTTAGATATGTAAATCTTTGAGTCTGCCAATTATATTAAGTATATCTTCATACGTACTGTTATTTGTTGTTTATCTTACCTTGCTCTGATTTTAGTAGCTTTTTTTTATTGGCATCAGTCTAAGCGAATTGACGTGGTATCATTTCAGTTCGACTGGATTTCTTTACGCTTAGACTATAAGCAATTTGGTTTGTTTACCTTTCAGATTTTCCTGGATTTAATTGCTTCCAGTCGGTTCATCGTCTGTTTCCGGGAGTGAAGAAGCTGCGGTCTGTGGTTCAGGTTCAACCGAAATTCCAATCTTCGGATATCGATCGATCAATTGGAGTCGTCCCTGCCTCATGGCTTCAATATCATTTGGGTCTATACCCTCTGATATCCTGTTGATATCTGTGATCAATTGCGTTTGGTTCTTAACAAATGATTCAACTTGAAGATCAAAGTCCTAAATGATTCGACTCTTAAGGATTTTAAGGGAACTGGAAGTCAGGGCAACCATTCAGGCGTTAATAGTGCTTACTTTGATTCAGTCATTGAATCATTTGTTAAGAACCAAACGCAATTGATCACAGATATCAACAGGATATCAGAGGGTATAGACCCAAATGATATTGAAGCCATGAGGCAGGGACGACTCCAATTGATCGATCGATATCCGAAGATTGGAATTTCGGTTGAACCTGAACCACAGACCGCAGCTTCTTCACTCCCGGAAACAGACGATGAACCGACTGGAAGCCCTGATCATCCAGTCGAGATGGAACTCGAGACTGCAAATCAGGTCAATCAATTCTGGATTGATCACGCAATTCAGCTTCCCCAGAATATATTCAATAGAACTACAATTCATGCTGCATTAAATGACTTAAGTGAATTTAAAGATGTTATCTTGTAGTCGGCTTCTCTATCAATTTGCCGAACACCCATTTCCCGATCAGGTTCCAAGATAGAAGAGGATTCTTCCCTGAAGCATTCAAAGCGTTTTCAGAACAAACTCAATTATCTGCTGAGGCTGTAGGGTTGATGCTAACTCTTGGATTTCTTATTGCTGGAGAAGCTATTAGAGCTCAAATACAGTTAATAACTGAAGAAAATCCCATTATCCCCTTATTGATTACCATAACTAAAGAAGAAACGGATGCCATCGTTTCTAATAGGAAAAGAGGAATTTCTGTCCTCCAGGATGTCGTAAAACCTGAAGCTAAGAAGACCAAGAAAACAACCCGCCCTAAACGGAAGTAATGTTCTTTGAGGATGGAGGGATCACTATTTATAAGTTGCCTTAATTATATTGTTTTTGCTTAGGTCTTTGCCTATCAAGTGACCTCTAAAATTCTTCATTGGTTATAAATGATTTGTCAACCTTAGGGCTTTGTTTAATTATTTTTGATCTTATCTTTTTATTATGTATTTTTTTTTCTTCCACCTTTTGTGAATTGCTTCACTTGCGGATTCTTGGTGTTTCTTTTGGGTGTGGTTCGGTGCGTTTTCAAGGATTCAATATGAGGTTGAGGAACGAGGTCTGCCAAGCCAGGATTGGTTGAGACGCAACCTTAACAGAAATTTAAATTAAATCTGTCAAATAAGAAAGTGACATAAATTTCAAACCATGTTGGTTCTTTGGGGCTGCATAGTCCCTCATCCGGAGACTCCCTGGGTTTCTGCCATTGGAACAATTCCCAAAATTCCTTATTTTTTTTTTTATTTATTCTATTTTATTTTATTTTTGATCTCGTGCTACATTTTATTTCTTTTGTTTATTGATTTCATTAGGTTGATTTTAGATATGTAAATCTTTGAGTCTGCCAATTATATTAAGTATAAGTTGCCTTCGTCTGAGAAAAAAAACACAAACTGTATTGAGAATAATAGCCCTTATTTCAGAATACTTTCCCAACATTCAAAAATTATGCGATAAAACGTAGGAATATTAGAGTAATCAAAAAGTAAAATTAGTAAAAACCGATCAATATGAGTGCTTAACAGATTAAAAAAAATTAATTAAACTTACTTAGGTTAACATGTGGCCTCGAAGTGGGCGACTTGAATAAAATCTAATAATCCTGATTTTCAGGGACCATCTTTGCAAATTTCACCATTACTTTTCAAAAATATTTACACAACAACAAAACTGGAACCTTTGCAAAAATTTGGATGGTTTAAATTAAAAATCCCATACGGATGACCACGATATTCGCAGTAAAAATATTAAACCAATGTTGTTTCACCAGCGGCCGCCATGCAAAATGGCCCAGGCTGGCTGCAGCAGTTGAAAATAAAAATCGGACCAGCCACTCGTCAGCGCATACAAGATAGATTAGCTCGAATATTAAAAAATAATAATAATTTAATGCTGTAGACTATTTACCCATTTACCAGCGCATTCACCATAACATAGCATCGACAAAATTAAACCGTTACAGGGTATAGTAAACATTGGTTAGATAAAGAAGCAACTATAGATTATGAAAATGAGGCTTTTAAACGATCACTTCGTTTATCGCAAATGCTTATGTTTGAAACGATGACAGATTATCAAGCACACAAAACATCGGATATAACAGCACGAAGACATACCAAAGAAATTCCCTTGCAAACTGCTACAGGTATTTTTTTTGGGTTCTATTAAATTATTATTATTATTTTATAATAATTTATATTATTGTAGGTTTATTAATACATTCCACCACAAGAAGCAAATTTCTCATCCAACTCTGTTACAGTTTGGGTAGTTCTATTGAGTATTCAAGTGTAATTCGTCTAGAGACGCAGATTGCCAATGCAGTTTTAAAAAGAATTAGTGAGCATGAAAATATATATGTACCCCCTGAACTAATACGGGGTAGAAGAATTTATTTTGCGGCTGACAATATCGATTTTCTTGAAAATACTCCAGATGGAAAGGGAACATTACATGGAACAGTTGTAACAGTATACCAAGAAAAAAATCCATCTGATGAAGCTATAGCTTTAAATCTCACTGGAATTGGAAGAAAAAATAAAGCTCTTCAAATAGTGCCAGAATGTATTCATCACACGGTTCCTTGCAAGCTACCTAAAATCCTAAAACCAAAAAATCCTGTCCTACAGACAAGTATTACAAATACGAATATGCTAAGGATTCTTTATGCATCCTATAAGAGCGACCTAGCTTGGATTCTGCTGCAAATGTTCAAAACATCATCCACTAAATATCTTAACGATGAAGACGATTTTACCTCATTGGCATTACCAGAAACTGATACACCTATAATACCTGTGTGGCGTGCTTACAATTCCGTAATTTGCGAACCTAAACCCAACACCCGCGTTTGTGTATTACCTCTAATTAACACTTCTTCTATGAATCGATCAACACAAATTACATTTTTAAATCGTATTTTAGATTTAAATAAAGCCGTATCAAAAGAACATTTTAAAAAAGTTGTCATAACTTAAGATATGGGATTGTATCAGCCAGTTCAACAATTAGTTATGTCACAGAAGGACCTTCGAGATAAAATTATTTTACGCCCAGGAGAACTTCATATAATAATGGCTCAGTTGAGAGCAATTGGTTCATTTATAGATGGCACCGGAATTTCAGATATGTGGTCTGAGGCTAATATTTATGAAAACTCAACTATAATAAATAAAAAAAATAATAAGGAATTTTGGGAATTGTTCCAATGGCAGAAACCCAGGGAGTCCCAGGATAAAGAAAAAGGTGACTATGCAGCTCGCCAAAAGATACAACATGGTTTGAATTAAATTTTATTGCTTATTTAAGTTTTATGATTTATTGATTATCACTTTATTTTATTTATTTTATTGACTCAGTAAGATTTACTGATATTCGTTAAATCTACCTTGAATCATAAGCAATTTAAATTAAGTATACCTTCAATACGAACTGATTTAATTTCAGCTTGTTGGTTCTTATGGCTGATTCTCAGGAGACTCCTGTGGTTTTCTGCCTTGAAATCAATCCAAATGTCCATTAAGTCGATTATTAGTGGTTTATCATTGTCTAGCCTCGAACCTGGATATCTTGATAATTCGTTGATCTATAAGCAATTTACTCTGAGCAATTAATGATTCCTCCTAGGATTTTAATCTGGAAGCTCGGGACCAGTTCGGCTTACATCAGTATCTTGTTATCAACTTTGTTAGAAAAGTCTTGATACGGTTTAGGTTCAAGGTTAACAAATCGATTTAAAAAGTCAATTTGATGATCGATCATCGAAGATTAATTGGAGTAACTACACACGCGTCTGTCTTAGTCCGAAATCGAATTGAAGCTAAGCCCCTGATATCCTAGTTCGGATAACTGAGATCAAATCGTCTTCATCGTTGATCACGAATGTTCCAACATTTGCAAGAATCAAAGTCGCTCTTAAATGATTAAGAATCTTAAGAGGTTTCGTAGTGGTTTAATAATTTGCCGACACCATTTCGGTTTAGATAGTGCTTACCGTTGATGATTCATTCTGAACATTTGAAGAGCTTTTACCAAACAAACTCAATTGTAGCTTAGTTATCAACTGATTTTCTATAGTTGCTTCTTTATCTAACAATGTTTACTATACCCTGTAACGGTTTAATTTTGTCGATGCTATGTTAGGTGAATGCGCTGGTAAATGGGTAAATAGTCTACAGCATTAAATTATTATTATTTTTAAATATTCGAGCTAATCTATCTGGATGCGCTGACGAGTGGCTGGTCCGATTTTATTTTCAACTGCTGCAGCCAGCCTGCCATTTGCATGGCGGCCGCTGGTGAAAACAACATTGGTTTAATATTTTTATCGAAATCGTGGTCATCCGTATGGGATTTTTAATTTAAACCATCCACATTTTGCAAGGTTCCAGTTTTGTTGTTGTGTAAATATTTTGAAAAGTAATGGTGAAATTTGCAAAGATGGTCCCTGAAAATCAGGATTATTAGATTTTATTCAAGCCGCCCATTCGAGGCCACATGTTAACCTAAGTAAGTTTAATTAATTTTTTTCAATCTGTTAACTATTTGATCGTTTTTACTAATTTTACTTTTTGATTACTCTAATATTCCTACTTTTATCGATAATTTTATGTTGTGAAGTTCTGAAATGGGTATTATTCTCAATACAGTTTGTGTTTTTTTTAAGACGAGGCAACTTATCTTAATCTAATTGGCAGACTCAAGATTTAATATCTAAATCAACCTAAGAAATCAATAAACAAAAGATAAGGGGCACGTGGATCAAAATAAAATAATAGTTTAATATATAAAAAAATTAAGGAATTTGGGAATTGTTCCAATGGCAGAAACCCATGAAAGTTCCGGATGAGGACTATGCAGCCCAAAGAATGGTAAAGAAAAGAGTCCTAAAAAGGATTCAGAAGAATATTTTTCCGCCTGAGCACATGAATCTAAAGTCAAAATTGGTATCAAACGTAAGCATATATTGAAGGTTATAATTTTATTGATATAATACCAGATTTTGTTTTATTTAAAACGTCAATATCTTAAAAACCATAAAAGATACGCGAAACTTTATAGGACATAAACTAGGTATTTTTACAAGATTTTTAATTTAAGTTATATAACCTTTTTGTCTAAACGCAAAATTTTTCGAATTATAATCAAAAAACCGAATTTTTAGGATTTTTTCAAGGTATACCTTTAAAAGTTTAAAAATTATTTCTTTATATACTAGGTGCTTCTTAATAACATGCTAATATTTAAGGGGGTAATTCGTGGACCCATTTAAAAAAAAACTTCATATGAATGTATGTCCTAAACGTCTTATCTTTTGAGATACAGGGTGTTAAAATTTTAAGAAAAAATATTTTTTTTGTCATTTTCATACCACTTTAAATATTTTTATGAAAATTGGTGTACGGCGTTTATGCATTAAAAAGCATTTTTTGACTTTAGAAACATTTTTTTTTCAACAGTGGCGTCCGTACTGGACTCTGACCAGATATTTTTGAAGGAAAAAGTAGTACGTTTTTTCTCGTAATTGATCCAATGAGATGCAAATAAGTGAATTTATTTTTTTTATGGGAAAAGGGGAGTCGTGCGAAAAAAAGTCAGGACACCAAATTTGTTTTAAATTGACCGGGGACTCCAAAAATAATTTTTATTTTAAGAGAAAGCAGTGGCGTACTACTTTTTCTTTCAAAAATATCTAGTCAGAGTCCAGTACGGACGCCACTGTTAGAAATAAAAAAAAGTTTCTTATGTCAAAAATGCTCTTTCATGCAGAAACGCCGTACACCAATTTTCATAAAAATATTTAAAGTGGTATAAAAATGACAATAAAAAAACATATTTTTTTCTTAAAATTTTAACACCCTGTATCTCAAAAGATAAGAGGTTTAGGACATACATTCAAATGAAGTTTTTTTTCTTAAAATGGGTCCAAGAATCACCCCCTTAAATATTTTTAAATTATTAAAAAATTTAATTCCTATTTTGGACTAAAATTTTTTGTCAAAATTAAATTTTCGTTTATATCTCTTTTAATATTTATCTTATCAAAAATGTTGATATAACTTTTTTATAGTCAATTCGACAAGCTTTTTTTGTTGTTCTATGATATTTTTTGTATCTTTTATAGTTAATATAGTCGTAGTAGTGGTAACTACAATTGTCTTTGGTCGTAGTCTAAACATTCCGTGGTAGTAGGTTTTTGTCGGTAAATGTATCGTGTCGATTTTTTGCTGTGTGACCATCAATTTTGACTTCAGATTTGTGTTCTGCGGAAAAAAATACCCCAGAAAATCTTAGTCCGGCACCCAGAACACACCACTTTTTTAATTTATATATATAGGGTATTAAATACCCTAGAAAAAATTACGTGTATCTAAAATGTCACCATTTCCAACCTTTTGAATAGACTATTAGTATTATTGAAATAAACGGAACTACTAAACCTCAAAATTATGACTTTATTTTCTTGTTTTAACAAGTTAGGAAGTAGTAAAAAAAATATTAAATTGTTACACAAAGAAACGTTTTTTAGCTCGTTTGTTTTCTATAATTATATATTCATATTTCACAAACTTTGACAGACACGCAAGTCTGTCTAACCCCTTTTTGATCACCATGTATAGTGACTCAACCTTGCAAGGTAAAATCTTCCGACCAATTTTGGATCATTATGATTTTGAATTTTTAAATTCTTTTGTTTAACGATGATATTATCAAGGTTAATGCATTAAAAATTGATCCTACCTACATAACCGGAGGGGACAAATTATATCCGAAATTATGATGCATCAGGTATATTTCTAAGTGTTTGGTTAATATCTGGGATTTTTTATTAAAAAACCTTAATGTACGAGGATGGTTTGACAAGTGGTGGGAACGGGGCAGAAAAAAGGATTTTAATTTAACAAACTAATTTTGATTTATCATTTTATTTCCTTGTACGTTTACTTTTACTAAATATTGCTCTTCTGTAGAAACACCGTCACATCTTAAAATTGAACATTTTTTTAGAGAAAAGAATTTAATTTTTTGTAGTTTTTTAAATAAAAATTTGCCAAAAAATCCTTTGTTTTGTAATATAATGGTTTAAATTTTGGTCAAATTGGACTGGATTAGACTTTTTTTTCTAAATTTTAAATATGACCTTGGGGGGAGGGCTCAAGAGTATAAAGCCCCCCGAAATTCGTATAAATTTTGTTTACATTTATACAAACGTATCTAACAGAGAGAAAATTTATTACAAGCCTTGCTCAGTTAGATACTCAAAGAGCCAAAATAGAATCAATTCTATTTTGGCTCTTCATCAGCAGCCGTAAAAATGCCACATATATGAGTCCGGATATTCAAAACAAAATTATTCAGACATGTTCGAAAATAGTTACAGAAGAAATAATCAAGAAAGTAAACAACGCAAGTTGTTTTACTTTACTTGCCGACAAGACCATGGACGTATCAGGCATAGAACAACTTTCGATCTGTATTAGATATATAGATTCAGTAAAGGATTCGCAAACTCCGATAATACGCGAAGATTTTGTAGGATTCCTCCCGATTCTACCAGTCTTCTGAAAACTTAACATAAAGTCATATTGAAGCGCTGCGATGAGCTAGGTCTTATTAGTGGTGTGTAGTCTAGAATCAGGCAGCAGTACCCGAATGCGGGATAAGTTCATTGTGCGAGCCATCGCTTAAACCTTGCGTTATCTAATACCATGTCGATTTCAATGGTTAGGAATTGCCTTGGTACAGTTAACGAAGTAGCAATTATGTTTCGAAATCATCCATAAGCAAGTAAAAAAGAAGACTCCTCCGCCTTTGCGAAACGAGATTCATCGAAAGACATGACAGTGTCTTCGATGTCGTCGAACTCTTCAACTCGGTTTGCATAAGTTTGGAAGAGATTTCTAAGACGACGCGGAACATTTCTTCAACAGCCTCAGCTTTATTGACAGCCATGGAGAAGAGTGAATTTATCGTCAGTCTTATCATTTATGAGAAACTTTTCAGTCTTACTTTGCCGTTGTCTTTGCTTCTTCAAGAAAAGTCTCTTGATCTGGTATCGGCCTGCGAAAGAGGTTCTAAGCACTCTAAGAAATCATCGAAAAGATGCAGACAAAATCTTCAACGAAATTTTCAACTCGACATCGAGACTTTCAGAAGAACTGTTCGAAACTGACTTAAAGGTTCCACGACTTACAACAAAGCAGACGAAGCGCGCCAATCCACAAATTACTTTGGCTGAAAACTATTACAAGGTGGCTGTCTTCATCCCTTGCCTTGATAGTTTGATTCAAAATTTAGCAGACAGATTTACTTCAAATGAAGATATTCTTCCAAGTCTCCAGGTGCTTCTTCCAGGCTTTCTTTCTATTCATGAAACAAATAAGTTGGAGAATTTAGCACCGTACTTCGATGACAGAATGTCACTCTCTGCAGTATAAGCTGAGGTGTGAAAAAGCTTTCACCATAGATGCTAACCTGGAGATGCTGAAAGTGTTAGAGGACTGCGATCCAGTCTATTTTCGTTCAATTAGGTACCTACTCATCGTCTTAGCTACTTTGCCTGTGACAACAGCTAGTGTAGAGAGATCATTTTCTACAATGAAAAGAGTAAAAACTTTACCACGTAGTGTCATGAGCGACAACAGACTGAGTGCACTAGCTATGCTTTCAGTTCACTGGGATATCACCGTGGGGCCAGACAAAGTGATCGACATTATGGCTGGGAAAAAGATCCAAAGATTGCTTTTGTAGTTGCGGCCTTTTTAAACTTAGATTATTGGTAGGTTTTTACATTTTAAAACTTAGATTATTGGTACATAAAATACTAAATTATAAATTTTGTTGGTTCGATACATCTGTCTTCATGTTATAAGAACTCCTTCTCCATTAAAGTTCTGGATACAAATCTGATAAATTAAAATTAGTGAATCCCTCCCCACCATTTCATGAAATCTCAAAGCCCCCCGAGAAAAAATCCTGGCTACGGGCCTGAATATAAGAATATAAGAATTTCCGAGTTAAGCAGGGCTTAAATACAGCATTTATTTTTACACAATCCAAAAATAATTATTTAAATATTTTAGTGGAAAAAAATCTATTTAAAAAAAGAAAAAAAGATTTTCTGTTAACGAATATAATTTTATATAAACCACAATATAATCATTTTATAGTATCTTAAAATAAAAATAAAGCAAAGTTTTTGTTTACTTTATATTGATAAAGGAAGCAGAGAATCTATTTTATTGGTTCATTTGGAGAAATGGTATTTCTTCATCGAAAGTACTCATTTTAAATTCCGATCTTTTGAGTATTAATACACCCAAAAAGTAGCTTTTGAACAGACCAGAATTTTTTAATCACTTTAAAAAAGCTTAAAAAAGCCTAATTCGCGTAATAAAACAGAGTAACTCAGAAAGTAGCTTTTGGGCAGATCAGAATTTTTTAACCACCACAAAGAGCGAGTATTTAGAGACCAAAAGAACTAATAGGATTTTTTAATTTATAACAATTTGAAATCCAAATAAATAATAGATTTTTAATTTATATAAATATATATAGTATATATATATATATATATATATATATATATATATTTTCCAATCATAAATTTCATGCTGTTATAAAAAAAATGGTCTCCATGGGGTGAAAAAATTTTTTGAGCCCGTTTTGTATCGAGCCCCACTTCTCTACAATTACCAAAATCTCTCTACATATTTTTGCTAAAAATGCATAAATTTTAAGATAATTTCTAATTTTCAAAAACCCATAATCAATTATAAAATGCTTTTAGGAATTTGTTCGTTATTGCCCATTTTATTTCGTTATTGGCAATAGGTTTCTTCATAGATATTTATGTTATAAGGATCATAATAACGATCATTATGATCCGAATTTCGTAAAAAAATTTATATTTCGACGATAAGGTAATAACGGACTTGTTAACTTGTATTTTCATGTCATTGTCAATGTTAGATTTATTAAAAAGTTCATCAAGCATTGTAAAACGAATGATTCACCCCCAGAAATTGAAAATTTAGTTGATTGTGCAGTTGCTGGATTAATGCCTGAAAAGTCTAAAAGCGCATACGATAAAACCTCTGTCAATTTTGAAAGTTGGTGTCACAAGAAAAAGGTTAAGAATATTGGGCACGATAAGGTACTTTTAGGTTATTTGAAAGAACAATCAGTGACTAAAAAGTCATCAAGTTTGTGGAGTTATTACTTGATGTTACGAAGCACGTTGTCAGTTAAAAAAAATGTTGACCTAAGTAAGTTTAGTCCCCTGATTGCGTTTTTGAAACGAAGCCCTGACAAGAGGCAGAGAATAAAAAATATTTGCTATTGAAAGTGTCAATGATAGTAGGAATAAGTCAAGCATGCCGAAGAGAGGAGCTAAAAAACATAAGAATGAAATATGTACACGAAGAAGAGACTGTTTTTAGAATTGTAATACCTAGTACAAAAACCAATGTTTTCCGAGAATTCTTTATAACGCCTGGCGATGTTGAAGGAGTAAATATGGTGCAATTGGTTCGAACCTATGCATCAATGAGACCCAGCCATTGCGAAAATTGTACAAAGCAGCAAATGTACAAAGCAGCCAGTGGGTATTCATACTTTTGAAAACATGTGCAAGACAATTGTTTCCTTTTTACCTTATTCTGCCGAATACACTGGTCACTGTTTCCGACGATGTTTGGCTTTATTTTTGGCCGATTCCGGAGTGGATCTTCACACTGTTAAACGCCATGGTGGCTGGAAAAGTGACACAGTTGCTGAAGGATGTATAGAAAACTTACGCAAAAATAAAAAATAATTTTGGTATCCGTTCTTCGAAAAAAATCATCATTGGGTGTTTTACCGAATAATTTCTCTGCACAAGAAACTGAAAATTTACAAATTAACAACCAGAATAATGGGACAATTTCGACGCCTATGTCTAACATAGTATGTAGTATTTAATTAAAATCGTTAAATTTTGTTGTTTTCAAAGATTTTTTTATATTTTTTCTAGTGTACCTAGATATTTTTTTAATTATAGTACTGTAATGAAATCAGTATAGTACTTATTTTAATAAAAAATGTCATTTTGACATTTGACACGTCGAAATATAATAGTTATTTATGATATAAGTGTTAAAAGTACAATTTTAAGACACAAAAGTGAAAGTTTAACTCGCTTCTCTCATTCTGCAATTCGCATGAGTCCCTTAAAAAACGTACTTTTAACACAAATATCATACAACATTTTTTTACAAACGCAATAACGCAGTTAAAAATTAAATTATTCAAAAATTGAAAGATATAGTTTTACATAGTATTGTATATAAAAATTATTGAATTTGGTATTTATTAATGAATTCTAACAACCGTTGTTGATGCTGGTTGGTTACGGCATGTTTCCTTCAAATTTGATACATCGTGTCAGTTTTAGCTCGTTTTTGTTTTAACTTAAAATCAACTGGAAGTGGAAGAAAGTATTGATTGCATCGATTCATTTAAAGAGATAGATGAAGCGGCCAGTAGAGCATCTCTGGATTTCTGCCCAAGAAATCTCGTATACAATATACGAATTGCCTGCAATAAGCTTATAAATTGGTGTAAGGAGAAAGGTGTTACTGAAAAATATAACGAAAATATATTCCTTGCGTATTTTGGGAAAAAAGCGAACATTTGGAAAGTTTTTTTCTGTTTAATCCACCTCAACTACGGATAATGCTAGAACAGTGGAGGGAATTAGTTTTTCAAGTCGTTTGAATTCACTGACCTCAATATGGACCGGTAAAGGGTATCAGATGCGCGGTTCAAAAGTGAGATTTTATGGGCGAAAAAATGTGTCCGTGCGCCGTGGCTCTAGTCATCTCTTAGGGTCCTAAATCATGCACAGAACGGACTAGCAGATCGATTTTATTTACAAATTCGTCGCCGGCCAGTTCCGTACTTCGTCAATTGATGACTTAAACAAAATATATATTACACTGGTTAAAAAAACCATGGTTACTGGTTTTTTGAACCAGTGAAACACATTGGTTTGTTTAGATGTTGTTCTTAATCAAAAATAAACATATTATCCATTGTCAGCTCCTTAAATTCTTCTAGTTCTTCTGAATGTTACAGCTATGGAAAGCCACGAATTTTTATACTGGTTCACAACTGATGCGTTGTAGTTAATAATAATAAAAAATGGCGAATACGACTGAACATTACTCTTGTGGCTTATCTAAGAATTAACTTTTTGTTTCATCAATATAACACAATCATAATTGAAAAAACAATCACTATAATTATTTATTTCCGATTAAAAAAATCTGAACAAAAAATGTATTGCATTAATCTAAAAAGTCAGTAAGTATGATTACAACATAAAACATATTCCCTTGGAGCATATACCTACTGGAGGCACTCTTGCCGCCTGGAAAATGATCATTTGTGCAAGAAAGAAAGAATAGCGGTATAACCTTTCTCTCCCTCCAACGTGCTCATTGGTCGGTGAAAAGAATATATATACCCCGCTCTGCGTGCTGATTTGTCGGTCTCTCCGCGTCGATCTATCGGCACGTTGGTTGGAGCCACGGAGAAAGGTATACTATGATTCTTTTTTCTCTTTCGCACTGCCAAACGGCAAGGCTGCCTCTAGTAAATAAATGCTCGTTTTGTATAAATACATCTGTTAGATGTTTAGAATATCCTTTTATCGCTATCGAAAACATAAGTGTAAGCAGGAAAAGAGTTAACGTTATTTGTATAAACATTTTGTTACCCTTCTGTTTATAAGCCTGTTCCAATCTCGCAAAAAACCGTTTATTGTACGGCTATATGCAAGTCCAGTCAAATAAACCCATTCCTAAACAACAGGTGACAGTAGTAGGGATAGATGGTATTTTCACGTGCCACCGCCACCGGTGAAGCTTTATATCTTAAAATCTCTGGCGTCATTTAATATGCGCTATCCGTTCTAACAGCTCTAACCGGTACCGGTTTTAAACAGAGCGGTTTTAAACAGGGCGGGTTTAAACAGGGCGGTTTTAAACAGGGCGGTTTTAAACAGGTCGCTTTTAAACCGGGGGCGGTTTTAAACAGGGCGGTTTTAAACGGGTCGCTTTTAAACCGGTCGCTTCTAAACCGGTACCGGTTAGAGCTGTTAGAACGGATAGCGCATATTAAATGATGTCAGAGATTTTAAGATATAAAGCTCCACCGGTGGCGGTGGCACGTGTAAATACCATCTATTCCTACTGACAGTGTATTACACGGTCCCTTTACTGATCCCCAAGCAAAGCAAAACCCTTTAAATATATAGAAAGTGTTCAAACTTTGTCGTTTTTGAACTGACATAAAACCGTGTAAAGTCGAAAGTCACGCGTTTAATAAATTCTAACAGTTTCCAAACCATTTTACGGCGGTACAAGAACTGAGTCTTGAAATTAACTCATTTAGTAGCCCCTATTTTTTCTATTTAAATTTTGCAATATTAATTTTGTTACCTTATTGTTTATATTACTACCTAACATAATTTATATATGTATAGAAACGCAAAATAAAAGAATTTAGTATCTAAATATATAAAAAATATATTTCATAAATATAAATTAATTAATGACATACAAATTTCTGAGTCCGGCACTGGTCCTGCTTTTTAAATACGCATGCTTAATGACACTATCGTTTGTTTAGTGCGCGAGGTCGTAAACTTGCCATAAATGCGATTAGCCATTATATATCTAAAGTTAGGTTATCTATGTTTGAATTCTACAATTAATATAAATGTTAGTAAATAAATAAACGTTGACGTTACCTTTCAAAATTTGATATTTCACTTTTAACACTAGTGCTTTAAAATGCTACTTCAAGGCACTAGTGCTTTAAGGTTATATTTTTAAAGCATCCATATAGTGTTAAAAATTAAATTTGTAGAAAAACAATATTATTATATGTGTGACCTATTTCACTAATTATTTCTTATCTACTTAGATCCTTTTAAACACACAAAGTGAGCCATTTATTGTTGCTAAGATGAGACCGGTTATCGAACCTCGACCGATCCATGCACTACGTTTAAATTTGTCTCATTAGGGCCTCGGTAGCTCATTCATTTCTTAATTAACCTCTATCTCGCCTGTCGGCGGACTTTATGTCCTCCCGATAACCCCCTTTTTAGTGCCTTTCGTGAAGTCACACCAGCCTGTGTGGGTTTACTTTGCTAACTTACTTTATACCGGGTTAGTCGTTACGAATGGATTATAAAGTGATTGTACGAAAGCATTTACATATACAGGGTTTCCTGAAATTAGCACATAATACTTCAAGGTTGAAGATGAGACG